>JARHVA010006775.1:477500-627500 GCA_037957365.1 Torreya grandis
AATATATAGGTATGAAATATTAATATTTAGGAGCACGAATGAGAGAGGAAAATATAATAATCTATTCCAAAAGGGCATGCTAAAATATATCATGAAAAATTAAGGAAGATAGGTGAAAACATTGGTGTAGACGCATTCCTAAAACTTGTGACCATAGTAATATTACTAGATTCAATACCATATTTAAGAGGTAGTGAATAATCCAATGTTAAGATGATGGATATTTAGGTGGCTGATGTTATTCTAAGAATTTTAGTTTTATATCAATGTGAAACAAATTAGATAAAACATAGGGCCATAACATTTCATCCACATATGAAATAATGAAGATCCAAAGGATATACAAGATGACTCACAAAAAGATCATTTGTTTAGAGTCACTACTATTTTTTATATTTTAGAATAGATTAAAAATATAAGCATCAATGATGAAAAAAAACATTTATAAGGTTCCCAAAATAAAAGTTTCAAGCTATGGGGCATCCCCAATCAACATAGAACATACTAATTGATTATATAATATAAAAAATGGCCCCATATAGGTAGACCAACAACCAAAAACAATAGAAGTAGTAAAAATAGATCAACAAAAACAAACCACCCCAATGGTGGTGAAGAAAGGCTTAAACATCTTATACCCTCCAACTAACAGTGCAATCCATTTCATAGCCATCCTCAAAATCCACACTATCAAGTCCCTCAATAAATTTTTTGTTTTCACCAGGTCCCATCCAAAGCTACCCAGTAGCCAGTTGTAGGGGATAATGGTCAACTTTATTCAATAGGATTTTCATATTGTTCATTTTTACATAATCCAAGATGTCTTCCATGTCCTCTGAGCCACCTTGTTATATAATTTTCTCAAGTTTTTTATAAAATACATTAAAATTATAATCAATCATCTTCCACACAATATTATAGGCATCATAATCCTATATCATGAGAGTCAATTCTTGAGGAGAAGATGCTATCACTACAAACTTATCAAAATATCTAGGGTGTAGGTTCAAGTCAAATAGTGAAAAGGTTTCCTCATCTTGTCTAATAATACAATTTCCTAATCCATCATTATGCACATATATTAACATATTTTCATTAGCTGACAACCATTTATCCCTCCCATTCTTATCAGAGTGAATTGAGTTTATCCATTCCTATACTAGGTGATCTGCCTAGTCAAAGTATGAATCCTTTATATAAACCCATTTATGCTCAATAATTTTTTATCTTGGTTGATAAATTATGGAAAACTACCCAGTATAGATGATGTATTAGCTTGGGCTAACCACTAGAATGTAATGAGTAATCAGAGGTAACTTTAAGCAATCATATCCTGAGAAATTATTCCAACTAATCCTACAACACTTTCAGCTATAGGAATATCTAAAAAGAGACAAAATGGAGGATTAATTCCACTAAGAAGTTAGTAAACACCCTACCTTATGTTTAAATACCTCAAGGTTCCTTTTCTTCCATAAAAATAATAAAATTTTAGTTGAAAACACAAGCCAAATTTTATGAAAGAAAGGGTGTACTTTAATTTTAGGACATGAATAACCAAAAGCAATGTTTAAGAAACCAATTTCATATTCAAATAGCACATTCCAACACTTCATATAGTTATTTTAGAGCTTATCCACATATGGGAAAGAGAAAAAACATGTTCAATAGTTTCAAGTTCATTGCAAAAAGAACAAAAATGATTAACAAGTCTACAAATACTCAAGACATAACCAAAAAAAAAAATTATACATTAATATCCAATGAAAGTAGGATTTATTAGGTTCAAGACAAAAGGCCCAAATGACATCAAATCCAAAATAATATGTAGTTAGAGGATCATATACAGACCAAATATGGTTAAGGGTGAGGTAGGGGACATTTAAGAAGGAAAGATTTTTATATAGCATTTGAATGAAGAAGTCAAATATAGGGGGGAGTTTAGTCCACTTCACACTATCCCAAAACTCACCCTCCTCTTTTATGAAAACCACATTATTCTTACCCTTTAATGCTTTTTGGATAAGTGTAAATGGCTTATGTTGTGTGGTAGGAATCTAAAAATTGGCTCTAATCTCTAACCAAGAAGCCCATCCTGCATGAGAATAGAGGTCATTGAAATCTCTCAACCCCTTAGTATACCATTTAAAGGTATAATAGCCCCTGGTGAAGGCAAGTAGTCTCTTATTGATAGACAAGTTCCACCCCAAGGATATATATACCCCTGAAAAGTTATCCCAAACCAGTTAAAAATGTGTTTAGTTGTGATGAAGGATTTAACAACATCACAAGATGATCAAATAGAAGAAAATATAGGTGAACCAGTCACTTTAAAAAGAAAGGGCCCAATGAGAAGATCAATAATATTCAAACTGTTCTAGCCTAGTTTTACTTTGGGAAAGCCTCTCCAACTATCATTTATGACCAGATCCTTTTAGGGCTCATATCCTTTGAATGCTCTAATGATCCACTTAATTTCCAATGGTATACCCTATAACCTAAGATATTTTAACCCCAACCCCCAAAAATTTTTAAGCTTTGAGAAAAAATTCCATGAGACTACATGCCTTTTCTTAACCCCTTTCCCTTTATAACATAAGAAATCTCTTATGAGACTTACCAAAGATCCAACAAGAGGCAGAATAGATATTATAAGAAGAAAGGACCTTCTAACAAACTTGAATCCTCCTAGGTAAGGAAAGTAAGTGAGTCACTATTATTTCAAAAAAAATAGAAGACATAGAAAATTATGGAGTTTGTTATTTTATTTGTGTAATATGGAGAAAATTATAGAAAGTATCTAGTTACATGATTTTTGTCATTCAACATTATCAATTGGTTCCTATGATGTTATATGAAGAGTAACTTTGGATCATGAGATAACACAACTGTTAGAAGAAGTGCAATACGTAGTTTTAGGAGGTAATTTCATAGGATAATATACTATAAGAAAATTATTTCAAATCATTATTTGGTGACCTATATTTTTTAAGACACACAAAAATTCATAAAAAATTATGATGTGTGTCAAAGAGTATGTAGACTGACTCAACAAGATGAGATTCCTTTAAATCCAATTATAGTTGTGAAACCATTTGATCAATGGTGAATTGATTTTGTAGGGCCTATTAATCCCCCAAACAAGTGAAATAATTTGAGATATATAATATCTATAAATAATTATTTTACAAAATGGGTGGAAGCTATTTTTCACCAAATTGCAATGACATGGATGTAACTAAATTCTTATATGAAAATATTAACACCAAGTTTGGTAATACTATGAAGTTAGTAAATTACAAAAGAATGCATCTATTTAATAACAACATAAAAACCCTGATGAAGGAGTTCATGATATCACACCATAAAATCAAAAATTATCATCCTCAAGTAAATGAGTAGGCTAAAGCATCAAATATGTTTATTGAAAAAATGCTTATGAAAATATGCAATGTTCAGAGGGATGAATGGGACTATAGGATACCTATGATATTATGGGTATACAAAACCAAATAAAAATTTGTGATGATATTTACTCATTTTTATATGGTATAAAACATTGAAGTAATGATTTCAATGTAATACATAGTTCTCAGCTTGTGAGTTTCATGAATATTGCAACTAGGTGATCAGGATTCACTTTGGGCATGATTATTGGATTTAACCATAATAGAAGAAAATAGATAAAGGGAAACATGGAAAAAATAAATTGATAAAAAGATAAAAATATCATGTCATGATCACAATCTATGATTAAAGGAATTTAATCATGATCATAAAGTATTTTTATATTATAGTTGGTTTGGAACACACCTTGAGAAACTATGCATTTTATGGAAAGGTCCTCACATTATTCATGAAGTGTCATAATAAGGCACAATATTACTTAGATACCTTCAAGGAACCATTATAATAGGGTAGGTAAATAATTGTAGGCTTAATCCATACCAATGATCTTAATAAAATCATGAAAAATAGAAGTGAGTGTTAAGTAACATTGTGTAGTTGTGATTTTTATTTTTACAAGTTTGTTTATGTATTGTAGTTAGTAGGAGTGGATGTATATATTCTAATATCTATATAAGAGACATAAAATCATATATAATATTCAAATTCATGGAATATAAAAATGTAAATAATACATATTAAAGGCACAAAAGTCGATCAAAGGAGTGGTCAAATGAATAAGTCTAAAAATGGGGTAGTGAAGAACATGTATGATAGAGTGGTATGTCAATGGTAACTACTAAGGTAGATAATAAGAAAATACCTCCAGTATTATGGAATTTTTGAAATACATAAATGTGTTAGACCAAGTTAATGCAAAATAAAATAAATTCTTTAGTAATTAAACCTAAATTAGATAAGGATCCTATTGGGATAGATAGGGTTAAAAATATAGAATTGAATAAGCACAAGGGTGATAAATAGATCTATAGTAGGCCAATTAATTTAAAAACTCAAATAGAACATATATTAAATTTATTATACTGATGTATGCTAAAAATGGAAATTACAACTATGCTAGATATGGAAATGAAAAAGAAATAAGATACTTAGCTAGTTCTAATGTTAATAAAGATTTTGATCTAGAATAGATAGGAAGTAGAATGGAAGAATATTCTGAAATAGTAACAAAATTATAGATTATGTTTCTTTGTAACTATATATACTTGTATCAACCTAGTATGGTTATATTGATGCTAGTGTCTGGGTCAGATGTATGTGTACAATATGGAATATCTACTATATTAGGATGCAACCACATATATTCTTATCAATTTATTATCACCTTCACTCTGGTGAATTTAGATCTGGGTCATGGATTATTTCTCATTTTCAAATAACAAAATCCTAGTTTTTTATGTTGTTTATGGAAAACATGGGTTAGTGTGCATATGGTGTCAAGCTGCCCCAAAGACCCCTCTATGAATAAGAATTACCTACATAGACAATACTCTAAATATGTCCCCAAACTTATGTATTTATCCCCTATGTATTAGCTTGTGTGTGAATCATGGAATGTGTGTTAAGTAAGTACAATAGTGACCTAGTTTATAACTTGGTAAATATAGTTCTTGGGCTTCTCCTTTATTACTTCAGACCTATAGATGTGTTGTACCTATGAATAATACTTAAATAAGAGAAACATGGAAGATTTTGATCAATTGAATGATTGATAGAATGATTTTGATGAGTCAACTTGGTGTGTGCTAGGTGAGGTATGAATGAGGGTTGATATTATATTTATACCAATCCCTTTGGTGAATATATCACATTAAAACACTTAGGCTGACCATTAAGATATGTTTCATTCAAAAATTATATGAATTTAGGGCATTGGATACTTATGTTAGAGTAATACACCTATGTTGATGTGGGTGCTTATCTATGATGAAAGTGTCTAGGGAGTAGGAAAAAAAGGTATAGGCTCAAAACTTATAGAGGTGGAATATAAGAAATATTTAAGAATTCTAGTAAAGATAGAAGGCCTAGGTCATCAACATAAGACTGATCAAACTAATATATAGGCCAAGAGGCATAAAATAGAGTAGGTGTGAGACTTGTGGAAGTGGAAATGGTTTATAACTGAGAGGAAAAACAAATTTTTGAGTTTTCCAAGTGTACAAGATTGACATGATATATAATTCATAAATAATGCCTACATTTTCCCCCTTGATAGAAATTGGAGTCAATAAAAATAGTTAACTTAGATTAATCTCATGTAAAGATTTGAACATAATATGGAGACAAATTTTCCACACATAATAATAACCTACTATCTTATTATTCTCTTCTCTAAACTCATATTTCTTTTGAACATACATACAAATATATAGTACTATGATTCCTATAATAAAGGATTCCCAAATTCCTATAAAATCTCAATCTACTAACCCATAATATAATATGCTAAACTATATGAGATATTATATCGTTATCCCTAATAATATAATATCATCAATCTTACCATATTAGCCATACAAATATAACAACTAACTATTTACTTTTTACCATCTAGTAAATATCAACCTATTTACTATTTACCATTTCATAAACACCTAAATTTACTCAATGCAAAAGTTAAATTCCTAACATTCCCCCTCATAGTTTTTACATGGTGCAAAAATATTCACACTCATATCTATAGTATGCTCACCTCTTGTAGCATGCCAAACTATGTGGCTCATGACCTTGATATAGAGAGCCTCAGTCTTCCCATGGTTCTATAGGTTTACCATAAACCTTGACATGAATAGGAACTTCTCTAGATACTCTTCACCTCTTGGTGGTTTTTTGGATCTCTACCACAAACCTTTTAAATATCCATGAACCGACTTACATTGGTGATTTTTTCCTTTTACAATGTCTTCACCTCAAGGAATCATGTTTGGAATTTCACATAATTACATATCATGAACATGTATTATTATTCTATTCTTATTTTTCACACATGCTAAAAAATAAATATAACTACCACACTATAAAAATTAAAATTTAACACACCACACACGTCACCAAAACATTGATGTGACCCCAACTTTGGTGACTAATGAGAGGTCACTGAAAGACCTTCTTCCTCCATGTATCCTTCAACCTCCAGTTGAATAAAATACCTACTCTGATACCAATTATATAAAATGGAGGAGTTGATATAAATAATTAACTCAAATTAATCTCATGCAAAGATCCAAACATAATATTTAGACAAATTTTCCACACACAACAATAATATTCTATCTTATTATTCTCTTCTTTGAACTCATCTTTCCTTCAAACATACATATAAATATATAGGACTCTAATTCCTATAATAAGTGATTCCTAAATCACTATAAAATCTCAATCTACTAACCCGTAATATAATATTCTAAACTATATGAGATAATATATTATTATCTCTAACAATATAATATCAACAATATTACCACATTAACATATGGTTATAACAACTAACTATTTATTTTTTACCATTTGGTAAATATCAACCTATTTACTATTTACCATTTCATAAATACCTAAATTTACTCAATGTAAAAGCTAAATTCATAACACCCCCACTTTAATCTAGTAATGAAATTTCTAGTTTAAAGGAAAGAAATGCATATGTGGGTGTGTATGAACACCTTGCATTTTATTGAGTCCAAATTGAGTTCTACTTTGGTCATTGACTTTCAACAAAGAGCATGTTATAGTATATAATCAATGCATATAATCTGATATTAAAAGTATTGAAATGATTGAAATTGAAAGAGATTAAGGTTTAGGAGTACACTTGTGTATCAATGCAATCTTATTTCCTTTTGGAAATTCTATTTAAAATATGTATCATTAAGAATCAATAAAACTAATATTAGGAGAAACATATAAATATGGAAAGTGCATATATATAAGGAGATAGAGATAGAGAGAGATAGGAAAGTGCATATGTATAGAGTTATAAAACTTACATTGGTTCTTTTTATTTTATTATATCATGGTTGGATAAGTTTAAATCATACAATGCATGTTCCTCCTCATTTTTACATGTGTATTATAATAATTTATGCTATCATTTATAATATGGTTCAATTTGCCTTTATGAGAGAGAGAAACACCCTACTGATTTTGTTCAATTTTTGCTTCCATTTGATATAAAGAAAGAGTGACAAGTGTAAATGCATATATATATATATATATATATATATATATATATATATATATATATATATATATATATATATATATATGGTAGTAAAAACAAACCTCTTATTTTAATTAATTTAGGACCACAAGAAATTGGTAGTGTTATGTGACCTAACAAGTTTTTCCAACTGACATTTCTTTGCAAGTCTTGTAGATCAAAGTAAACCTATTGAAAACATCTTATATTGTAAGTAGTTTTTATTTGTGTATATCTATATGTATATTCCAAAAATAAACACCACCCATGAATATATATATATATATATATATGGTAGGAAAGAACAAACCTCTTATTTTAATTAATTTAGGACCACAAGAAATTGGTAGTGTTATGTGGCCTAACAAGTTTTTCCAACTGACATTTCTTTACAAGTCTTGTAGATCAAAGTAAACCTGTTGAAAACATCTTATATTGTAAATAGTTTTTATTTGTGTATATCTATATGTATATGCCAAAAATAAACACTACCCATGAATAAGTTTATTTCTAAATATTTTTGGAATGGATATCATTTGATTTGTTTACTATGAATCCCTTGTGCATTATACACCATTTGTAGTTTTGGATCCTGTTTTGAATGATCATGCAAAGAAGTTTTAGATATTTTATATTTATGTTAATCACTAGGTTGTGAACCTAACTCATTTTAAGTATCATTAAATGTAAACTTATTTTTTTTAATGAGGTCTTAGATCTTATTCTTCAAGGAAAACACTCATTCATAAAATTCCCTAGTCCCTGGTGATAATCACAATACACATTCACACCATACCCTTTGGGTATAGTCTATTAATATCAACCTCTATAGGATGATGGAGAGATATAAGATGACACTCTACAATCCATGAGAGAAATAAAGTGGGATACTTAGGTAAACATGATAAATATCTCCTTATATTTAGATAAAATAATCTACTTAGGTTTTTGTAATAGTTTGTCATTCAATGTTATTTTATTTATATGAGAAATGGATTGAGATATCCATTGTTGATATTTTCCCAACCCTTTTATTTTATATCCATATTTTATCAAATATTGAATTCCAAAATAAATTTTTTAGGGTTTAAACATAGGATAACTTATTTGTTGGACTATTGGATGATGTTTTAATGGACTAGTATTTATTGGGCATATGTAAATAGATCCCTAATGACTAAATTGTAAGTAGATGTGTAAATAAAATAGAAAACCATAAATTTCATGTATTTAAGGTTGTCCCAATGATATATTATATTTTTTATCATTTAAAATAACTTGGGACAAAGAGTATATGCATAATATTTTCAAACTTTATCAATTACAAATGCTTTCTCTCTTATAGGTACCTGTCGAGTCTCAATCTCTCTTAGTGTATGCCTTAAAGGGTACACCAAGAAAGGGGTGGGTAGACCATTATTTATTTGAAATATCATTTTACCCTATACAACCACTTGAAATATAAACAAACATCTCCTTTATACTTCCTTAATATTTCCCTCCTCTATTACACACTCCTCCAAGCAATTCACTACCTTAGACAACCCTTATCTAAGCTAAAAACTCTTATATAATACAGGGTTGATTAGGGATAACAATGTTGGTTAAAACTATAAAAAGGGTTTAGGGATATATATATATATATATATATATATATATATACATACATACATATATATATATATATATATACATACATATATATATATATATATATATATAATTTTTTCCATAAGAATAACTTTATATATTATGCATCTACTTATACAAAATTATAATTTAGGTGCATTGCTTAGGGTTTCAAAGATACACTTAGAGATATGGATATTTTCTTGTGGAAAAACCTTTTGTATGCATAGATAATCTTTGTAGTTAAGAGATAAATTATCCTTGTTATACTTGCATACCACAATAACCTCTTGTGAATCACCCTATCCAAGGGAAAGACTAAGGCTCAATGGGTTCATTTTCAAAGGTAAGTATTCTTGAATTTGTTCTTTCTTCGTTAAAGTAGATATATTTATATTTGTAAGCTTATATGCTTCTCTTTCTTATGAATTAGGATTTTGTATACATTATCTTAAGTATAGATCTTCTATGCATGCTTAATTTTATGTTTATTACCCCCATTTTTTGCCACATGATTTGGTTATCACTATGTTATATTTTAATTTACTTGGCATTTACTTTGTGAAATATATAAAAGATAGGACCTATTTAGGGTTATCACATGGTGTTAATTCACTAGAGGATTTAGAACCCTCTATAGTGATATCATTATGGTATGGGACCCTTTGGTTAGGTCTAGAAAATACACCTTGGTTATGACCCTAATTATCTAAATGTACCAACAAGTGGAAGTGTAAGTGTGATTTATCTTCTATGAGCTAGGATTGATTTATAGATTAGCTATATTTTCCCTTTTATACATTCTAGGGAACCTAATGTGAATTTAACCCTTGTAGGTTTTATTTCATGTATTCATTTTATTATAATATTATATATTTTTATTTCTTCAGTATTGTATTAAAGCTATCAATATATTATAATAGTTTGTGCATATATTTAACAAATAATCTCTCCAAATAAACTATATTTTCTCTATGCAAGTCCTCTCCAAATACAAGTGTCTGGATTGATAAGTTTGACACAATTCTCATTTTAAACCAAAATATTGAAAAATTCATCGAACCAATAAAATCTGTTTGTAATTCTCTTTTTTAGCATATAAGTTTGTAGACTTATTTGAACTAGTTGACTATATTCATAGTTCATTTTTTAGCATATAAGTTTTGTAAGCTTCATCAACCTAGTCAACTCTATTTGCAAAATATAAAAATTAGCATTTAAGAAACACACCATAAAATTATAAAATTAAGCATCTTCAAAATTATCAAGGTTCATCATTACCTTCTTAGTCATTTTTATTCTTCATTTATAGTTATTTTTTTATAGTTTTCAGTATCTAAAACTATAACCCTATAATTAATTGGGTTGATTAGATCGACATAGTTTTGTAGCTCAGTTTCCTTTATAGAAGACTTATTTAACTTGTTTAACTATATTATCTTTTTATCTTGTTTTCATAGATAATAATGGACCTATCAACTCTATTCTATAATGTTTTCATATAGTGTCACTTGAAATAACTCTATACTCTTCACAAACAAAGGAATTGACCTATTTTTCTTGTAATTAATTCACTTTTTATTTTTGTTTCTTTATTACTTAGATAAACACACATAAATTAAATAAGAGGTTTTTAACTTATCGATTTAGTCACACTATTTTTATTTTTTACACACAAATCAAATAACACTAAAAACATTAAATATTTTTTCCCCAAGGCCTACCTACTTGGATTTCATCATCAAGGGGGAAGCCAACTTGGTTTGGTAGATGAGGATAAGTTTCTAGATCACAAAGTGGATAATAACATGAATGATGAAAATATGTTAAAATTATTTATTAATACTCTTAAATATCCTCTTTAATACAAAATTAGGATGTTTTCCCTTAAAACTTTAGAAGAATCTTAAGACTAAGCAAACAGACAAGACTTTGTTATGACTCAATTTGAATCACCTCAAGAAACTAATATGGAACCCTCACAATCATTTTATCATAAAATTGATTCATATAAGCCTCCAAAGCCTCCAAATGGAGCATCCAATTCAACTAATTCTAACCCAATGTACCCTCCCTTAAGTTTAGAAGCAATTAAGTTGAAATTGTCACCTTTTAAATGTATGATCTTTGATCCTTCCAAACATCCTCCAAAATGGTACAATCCTAATAAAAAAATTTGTGACATGTTACAATAGGTCATTCCCATGATATTCATTTATTTATTTTTTTATTCCTTTCTTGGTCCAAATTTCAATCTTGGTACTCTAATAAAACAATGATATCAAGACTATCTTCAAGCATCACAAATCCAATATAAAGAATCACATCAACATCAACTACCTAAGAATCAACAATAATTATCCCATAACTCCACCTAATCTACTAATGTTATCCAAACCATAGTTTATCCTTATTCCTACACTAATAAAGAAATTATATTTAATATGAACAAATTCAAACAAGTGGTTGCATTCATCAAACCTCAACCTCTTAGGTCATATGAACCAAAGGAGAACCTAGTTAAAATTCCTATCACAAAGCACATGATAAATGGTTATCCTTTGATTTATATGCCTATTCATACCTCTCCTCAAAATCCTATTTTAATTTAAACATTCTCAAAATATATTAAATCAATACATTTACCTATTTCCAAATGCACCTAAAAATCCAATGCAAATCATTCTAATGGTTCAATTTCACCACTATATATCACATGTTGGGTCATCTTGTGATTCCCATACCTACATCCAATTACCCATTGGGGAATCCTATTATTCCCACTCTTCTTATAAAATGAATAATAACAAATAAATTCAACTTAAATAAACCTTTTGAGATGACTTGTATTTCACATGCTCATCTTTGATATAAACATTAGCATAGATTTTGCTTGTTTTGTTTATCTCATGTTTATTTATTTTTGTGTATTTTATTTCACTTTATAATTTGTGAGTTAAATTGTAAAACCTTAGATAGGTCCAGGTCTTCCTCACAAACACATTTTACTAGCACCATTATTCCCTTTGGATTCTTTGGTTTTATTTCACTTTATCAATTGTGAGTTGCATTGTAAAACCTTAGATAGGACAATCTCTTCCTCAGAAAGACATTTTGATAGAACCCTTATTTCCTCTTTGGTTCCTTAGTTTTATTTTATGTCACATTTGTCATTTGTTTCCATTTTGGTTTGTAGGTATCATTTATTAATTATTTGTCATTATTTACCCTAGTAGATTTATGAATATTTGACCCTTATTTACTTTTTCCTTCTTTAAGTATGAATACTACTTTATTTGGTGCTTATGTTAGATCCCTTGTAGATTATTATGGCTTATTAATGACATTAATCTCATAGCATAGACACATCCCTTTCAGATCACAATTTTACCACCTTGTGATTGGTTATGAGCATACCCATCATTGTATCATTTATTACATGGATCGATCTCTCATGATCCCCATTTTCCCTTATTTCCTTTCGTTTGAGGCACACATATGTGAATTTTGTGATTGCACACTTATATGTAGGAAAGTATAAGACTCTTTAGACACATTATTCTTTAGGTCATTTTCTCTAGTGATCAAGTGTAAGCTCTCTTGCATTTGTCACCTATTTTACTCATGTTTGGTTCTTCAAATCCATATGGAGGAGGAAGAATAGAAAAATTGAAAATATTTAAAATATAAATCATAAAATAAATAAAAATAAATGATAAAAAGGAAAAAATAACATTAAAATTTAGATCATACCTAAATATGTTATCTATATTTGGCATATCTCCTATCTTAGTTGAAACTCAAACACCATAGTTGGCCTCATGATAGAGCCAAGGTCCATTGGTGTGCGGTAAGCTAGTAGACTAGGATAAGAGGTCTCATTATAGAATATACTATTTATTTCCACTTACTTTCTCACACAAGTACCCAATCTTCATAGTAGACTAATGGCTCTATAAGGGGTCCTAAGGAACATGGAACACATTATGGGAAGGTATGTCCATTTTACTTTTCATGCATATATCCTTCATGGGTTGATCTATGTATTTCACTTGTTAGCCCAATATTTTTGTTCATTAGTCAATTTTTTTAAAATCCTTATTTTCAATAGTTCTTAGTTTTGCTCACTTGCCTAGTGTGTCTCATTCTTGCTAAGGATGTTCCCATCACCCATGTGGTACCTCAAATTCCTTATTTACATCATATTTTGATTAAATTCTTCTTTTTTATTATTTATTTTAATTGATGACATCCTTTATCACATTTTTTTTCATGCCTCTTTATTTATAGTTTGGGAACTACATTGTAATACCTTAGATGGGACTAGGGTTTCCTCATAAATACCCTTACATCATTTGCTTACCACACCATATCATTATCATACTAGTCAAGTCATTAGGTGGTTGTGTTTTCTTAAATTGTATCTTATAACAAGAACTAATTTCGAGTTGTCATCTTATAAAGCTTTGGATTCATCTATCTATCATCTTCTTGTATGATTTTTTGTGCAGTTAACTTATCTTACATATGACATTTGAAATACTTACATGCTTCTCTTTATGTATGACTTCTTCATGCTTGTCTTACATCTTAAATTACATTTCATTTTCATTTTTTTAATTCATTATTCATCTTAATTTGACATACTTGTATTAGATATTGATTTAAATTTCATTTTCGTTCATTTTTTATTTCTTTATGTTTGATTCAACATGATTATCTTACATGGGGTTACTTTTTCACTTGCTTACATATCATTTTTAGAGTTTTCTTGCATTGATATTTCATTTTTAATTCATGTTTACATGATTCCCAACATGATTTAGTATCTTCTACATTCATTTTTTTCATTTATATTTTACATGCTTCCAAACAGATTTAGTGTGTTCTACAATAATTTATCCTTCATTTGTCATCTTTTTGTTAATTATATGCTTGATATTTTAGTTCTAACCTTTCCTTAATAGTTCTAATTTGCCAATTTTTCTAGTTAATTAATTTATACTTTTACCATCCTATATATGCATGCATTTCTTCTATTATTAGTCTTATATCCCTAGGGTTTCTCAAATGTCGATATTATACCCTCCATGATCAAAACTAGGATTTTTGCATGTAGTCACTCAGCTAAAGGTAAGTTAAGGTATGTATATAGTATTGTTAGTTATTTTTATTTAATTTCAACATTAAGTTTAGTATTTCATATTTAGTTAGCTCATTTTCATGTGTTTCTATGTTATTTATCAAAGCACCATCACCTATTACACTCATATGACAAGTGATGATATTTTAGTGGGGTATATGTATAGACATAATATTTTCAAACTTTATCAATTACTAATGATTTATTTCTTACAGGAAACCATCAAGTCTCAATCTCTTTGAGTGCATGCCTTAAATGGTGTACTAGGAAAGGGGTAGGTAGACCATTGGTGTTTTATAATATTATTGTCCCCTATACCACCACTTGAAACTACATAAACATATCTTATATACTTCCCTAATATTTGCCTCTTCTCTTACACACTCCTCCAAGCAATTTACTGCCTTATACAACCCATATCTAAGACAAAAAACTATTTTTGACATTTAATAAATAATGTCAACTTGGGCTGACCTTATAATTAAAATATATTAGCATGTTACAGGACACTATTAGCCTTGGTCGACATAGTCTGAGACCTAACTTACTTTTATCGATTAACAATACAGTGTTAATTAAGGATGACATTATTATCTAAACTTTTAGAAAGGTTTAGGGTTAGATTCAATTATATATAAACATTATTTTCACCATTTAGAGAGATAAAATGATGAACTTCATATATTGTGCATTTTCTTGTACACCATTCTATATGAGGATCATTGCTTAGGGTTCTAATACTACACTTGGAGATAAAAATATTATCTTTTGGAGAAGTAATTTATATGTATAGATAAGTTGTGTATCCTAGACCTGACTTATCTATATTAACCTTATATACTAAAACAACCTCCTAAAAATCACCTTAGACAATGGAGAGATTGAGGCTCAGAGGGTTCCTCTTTAAAGGTAAATATTCCTAATTTTGTTTGTCCTTTATTAAAGTAGATAGATTTTTATTTGTTAGATTATATGTTTCTCTGTACCATGCCTTAGGATCTACTATACATTGGCTTAAGTATAGATATTTTATGCATGTTTAAATTTATGTTTATTACCCCTATTTTGTGTCACATACTTTGTTGAGTACTAGGTTATATTTTAATTTTATTGGTATTTACTTTGTGAAATATAGAAATTATATGACCTAGCTAGGGTTATTATATGGTGTTATTTGAATAGAGGATTCAAAACCCTTTCTAGTGATATCATTATAGTAAATGACCCCTTGGTTAGGTCTAATAGATCCATTTTGGTCATGACCCCAATTATCTAAATGTACCAATAAGCAGAAGTGTAATTGTGATATATCTTCTCTGAGCTAGGATTGATTTGTAGATCAACTTTAGTTTTCCTTGTATACACAAAGTAGGTAATGTATGGGGACCCATAGTAATATTAAATGTTATTTGTCCCAATACTTGTCATGAAATATTATCAAAGTCATTGATTCTCATAGTATATGGTACCAAATATGAAGGTCTAATGTCAATTAAATAGTGAAAAGATATGTTGAAAATGTTGATCCCTAAACCGTTATCGACAATAACTCATATTATTATTTTATTACAAACATACACTTTTATATAGAGTGTCAAGCAACTATTTATCAAAGGATAGGATGGTGGATCCTCATTTTTATAGGATACATTATATTTTGTCTATATGATGGAGTTTAACATGACAACCACATGTGGTGATTCTACATTTTGTGAAAAGATTGTCATATGAAATGTTCTCACAAAAATAACCTTGTGTTTTAACCTTTTAGGGTTTTAATATGTAAATCCTAATCTAGATTAAATGGTTGGGTATATTGTGAATATGTAATAAAATTAGAAATGATTGATTATATGGATGATGGATTGGTGGAGTGGATCACCAATATAGTTGGGGTGCATGCCCATTTATTTGATTGAGCAATGATAGTGATTGTGACATTCAAGTGAGAAGTAGTCGATAGATATTAATTATGTGTAGACATTCAAGTAAGAAGTAGTAGATAGAGATGAGTTATCTGAAAATATGTAAATGTGTATTATGCCCTCTCTTGATGTTCTAGATGGGGTTAGTATTTGTATAGTATATGATTATATATGACTTCAGTGAGAGTATGTCAAGTGTAGGGTTGAGATTGGCATGTATCAAGAGAGAGAGAGTAGGCATAGTTATAGATCAAGGTCACATAGAGATAATGGGGCCTCTAGTTCTATTTTTTATGTGTCTAATAGTGAGAGTGAGGGAGCTAGTCCCAATAGGCATGTTCACGTAATTGAGTGATGCACCATATTTGTATTGAAATGATGTTATGAGCTATATATATAGATGGTTGTTATTTAATTTGGCATTGTGTAGTGGAAACTATATCTTGTAATATTTTATATATTGTTATTCATTTAAATTGGTTTGACTGTTTATAATGTTTATGTTTACAATTTTGTTTTAATTGAAGTAATTTTAATGAATTTGTATATGTTTTATGAATGTTTTAGGCATATGTGTAAGATAATAAGTTTTATATTATATTGGTATATGTTTTTTGTTTATATTTCATAAGATGTCCGCATATATAATATGTGATGTTGATATACCCTATCTGAACCTCAATGGTATGGAGAACCAATGACTATACTACTCATGTTGTGTTGTTGTAGACATAGACTATGAAACTAGAGCTACCTATGATGCATTTTTGGTGTCTAAATGTGTATAATTTGATGTAAAAATATTGATTGTTTGACACTCTAATTTTTATTATTTATTTAAAATATTTTAATTAATTGCAAACTGAATCTATATTCTAATCTCTATAATTATTTCCATATATATTTATAAGTTATTGAATTAGAACTATGCTCTTGGGTTGATAATTACTCCCAAATATTTTGGTTAATGTGCATATTGGAGGTGCATTCTAAAATATTTAATTATTTATAAATATTTTGATTGGTGTTTGTACCAAAACTATGCCTTTGGGTTTGTAGTTGTTCTCAAATATCTTAATTGATGTGCAAACTAGAGGTCCATTCTAAAATATATGAACTATTTGCCATCATTTTTTAGGTTGTAATACATAATAATGATAATAAATGGCTATTTTAGAATTCAAAAGGCTCATATAATGATTAAACAATGGTTCCTTAAAAGGAATGTCTTGGGATAACTCTATCATAGAGGAATATGATCTAGGAGAGTATGGAAAATGTAGGCCAAATTCCCCTAGTGTAAACTCTATGATATTTATTCTAACATATCAGTCGATTCAAGCTTAGAATGCATAAAAATGGTCATCTAAATGTCCATTTATCTATTGAAAATGATAATAATGCCTATGTGGTACTTGGTGAAAATAGTGTGATGGATGATGATAAGTTGAAGGGAGTTTGATCATCCCCTTATCTAGTAGGGTAAATAATATGTCATGAGGTCGATCCTTATTTTCAAACTATACAACCCATCTATGTATATCCTATATGCTACTGATTATAGATTATGTTGTGTATAGTGTATTTTTTCCCTTATTGAGTAATTTTATTTGTTTTTTGTGTTCCACTAGTTTCTAAATCTGAAGTGGAATAGGCTCTTGTACCAAATTTAATGACTGAGGCTCTAAGGGGTCTATAGCCAAATCTACCTCTGACTTTGTAATTAATAATCCGAACTATGCCTCTAATGATATATCTATGTCGAATAGATGTCTAAATGATTTATATGTTTGATATAGAAACCTATCCTTGAAATAATAGATCAAACTTCTAGCAAAGATGTATTTCACTTGTAAATCTATTGTTTGATAAATTAACTGATGTAAACATCCTTTGAACCATAAAATGTATTCTTATGTAGGCTTTGTCTTGCCTTGATGTAATGAAGGTAATATCTCATGTGTGACTAGAGGTCCCTTATTCTATATATAATGTCTAGGGAAGACTATATTTAGCTCCTTATATGTATGTAAATATGTATCCCCTTGTACATCAAATATAGTTAACACTAGTATCTAAAAGTCATGTGCCAACCTCATATTTGAGATTCTACAGGGAATAGGGATATTATGTATAAAATTAGCACCAACCTAAGATTTGTATGATTATTTCTCCAAAGTGAGATGATGTAATTATTATTAAAAAACACCCATAACATGCATTAAATAAATTAACACATGTAAATTTATATTATCATTATCAAGGGGTTCATTTAATGCTTATATTTTGTTATTTATTTTAGCCATTGGTACATTATATAAAAAGGGTTGGTGTGTTCTCAATAACCTTTGTAGGTGGGATATATCGAACCTATTTATAGGGAAATGATTTATCACTCTCATTTGGGTTTGTTTGAGAACTATGTTCTATTTTAGTAATGAGGGTTAAGGGGGATTCATTGGTATCTTGTATATTGTTAGGTTTTGAAGGAGTACCACATATTAGTTAAATGTAAGGTGCTTTATTCTCTAGTGAATGTAAATTATTTACATAGGAATAAGTGTGTGTGTGTGTGTGTGTGTGTGTGTGTGTGTGTGTGTGTGTGTGTGTGTGTGTGTGTGTGTGTGTGTGTGTGTGTGTGTGTGTGTGTGTGTGTGTGTGTGTGTGTGTGTGTGTGTGTGTGTGTGTTTATATGTGACTTATTATTTGGTTTAATAAGAGAGATATGTGAGGTAAGAGAAGAAGTAGAAGTTTTAGATTCTATGCCATCTTCATCATAATCACAATAATCATTTTTATCACATGGTTCATCAAAATAAGAATTTAATTAATTTGAAGAGGTAATAATAGAATAAGTATCATCCATATGCTCATTAAGAGACAAAGAAGGAGAATAATTTAACTTTTTACTACCATGAAATATATCATCATGTGTAAGTGTAATGCAAAGAATTTGTTTACGAGTCATTTTTAAAATGCAAGAATGATTATCACTTTCCATTTTGGAATCCAGGGAAGGAGAAGTAACAATTGTGTTTCATTTTTTCACATTATGAGATATAGGAGAAGATTTAGAAACATATGAATTATTTATTTGTTACAAAGAATCATTACATTGAGCTTGAAATGTGAATGAGGGTGATAAATTAATTTCATCTACCTTAGTTTGCGCATTGCTAAAAGGTGTAATATCCTTTGTATTTGATTTTTTAAATGCAATTGAGAAGGATAAATAAGATGTATTATTCCTATCTCTTTACTTGAAGCATGAAAAAATTATTTTCATGTAGTGCACTTATATTGATTTAATTTTAATAATGAAGTAGAAAAAGTAGTTGAAAATATAGGATCACATTGGAATAAGACACTAATAGTAAGAGTTTATTTTGGTATTATATTATTGATTTTATTTATAGGAGTAAGATAAGAGTAAGAGGAAATAGAAGATGATGAATTTAATGTATCCTCATGTTCATTTGTATATTCATGCTCATAATAATCCTCATATCCATCTTATAACAATATTCATCATCATCATCATCATTATAGATCATTATTATGATATAATATTCACTATTGAAAATTAGTCCATTCATTATTATAATCATGAGAGAAATTTAAGATTGCATAAAGTGGATGAGGGGAAAAGACTTTTTAGATGCCATTTTAAACTTGTCACATAAGATAGTGTAAATAAGGAATAATAAAGACATAACAGGTAGAACATAATCTAGCATAAGTATGTGTGTAATGTGTGAATTTGTTGATAAATATTGTGATATAAAATAGGATTATTGTTGAAACCCTAATTGCTAATTTTTTTAATGTGTATAGGGACCTATTATGTGGATCTAGGGTTTTAGTTTAGGGTTGTGTTTCAAATATTCAAATTAAATTAAATAAATAAAACCCTAGTATAGGATTAATTAAATTATATAGGTTAAGCCAAAAAATTAGAAAATTAGTTTTTTGTTACCCTAGTTTAATGTACAAAATTTACATGAGGTAGACCCTAAGGAAAATTAGTATTTTTAAGTAATATTCAAAGTACGTTGGGTTCACCAAATAGTTTAACCTTTTAAGGTTTTACTATGTAAATTATAATTTATTTTCAAGGGATGGGTCTATTGCTAATCTAGAATAAAATTAGAAATTAATGATTCTATAGAACTTTCATAAAATAGTAAGCATAAGGAGAAAAGGAACTTATCTCAATATACATAGTTTTTCGTAGATCAAGGTACTAGAAACAACTAAGAAGACATAGAGGAATCTTTTATCTGTTGACTATTTTTTAAGATCTGGATTTAGACAATAGTGCCCCTCTTAGGATAGTAGCACCATGTGGTGATAGTGTCTAATTATGGTGTTAGTGTTTAATTTTATCAATAATGTCCTTTATTTAGTGATTGTTTGTAACTTTCAATGGAGCTACATGAGTTTTTAGAGTCATATATATGATTATATGTCATGTGGGAGCTCGTCTATGTCATTTTTTTGGCTGATTATTTTCCAAAACACTAATGAATACCTACACACATGAAATAATGAACTATTCAAATGCAAAAAGATATGAAAATTTTGGTTGTGGTATATTACAATCACATGGACCAAAACCCCTATTTTCTTGGCCACTTATTATATTAACCCCAATTTTAGGGATCTCATATTCCATATAGTTCTCCCTCAGGTAATGTGCACCATAAAATTGCATAGTATTCTAGAATGAATTTTACTTAGGCCCTTCTTTTATCAAGCATGAAAATGTCTAGGTGTGAAAGATGAGTATTTTTTAGAGTATTTGAGTTATACTATTGGTTTATTTTATGTAAATAAGTACCAAAATAGTAAGTGTTAGATGAAAAATGCCTTGTGGGGATTTTTGTATAGGAGGATCTTTATTTTTAGTATAATACCTTGTTCACTGGCCAACAAGTCATGAAAAATATATGAAATACATAAGATAAGGGTCATGGAAGGGTTAGGAATCAAACACAAGTGAAATCACCCATTAGACACTAAATCCACAAGTGGACACTAACACCATGTGGTGTTACTACCTGAAAGTAGCGCTAATGTCCTAAGGCTTAAAATAAAGTAAAAATCAAGGATGATAGATTAGGGGCCTTTAGGACTAGGAAATGGTAACCTATTACTAATAGGGGTATCAAAATAAGTGGAAATAAGACATAAGAAACATCAAAAGACTCAAAATGACCATGAAAACAAGGACTATAACCATCACTAAGACCCTTTTTGTGAAAGAGCAATAGAAGACATAGTATCTATGGTTGCTTGACCAAATTAGGGTGTTTATACCTTGCAAGGTGGTGACTTGTGTAACAAGTCTAATAGTGAAATTTTATTCTTATCCTCATTATGTCTTTTATATTTTAGCATATTCTCATGTTGGTTTTATTAATTATGAAAAAAAAAAATTGGTGAAGGCAAGCCTTGAGAAAGGATATTTCTTTGAGAAAACTATATACACATAATATTTTCAAACTTTTATTGATTACTAACACTTTGTATCTTGTCGAACCTATCAAGTCTCAATCTCTTTGAGTGCATGCCTTAAGGGTACATCGAGAAAGGGGTGGGTAGACCATTGATGCTTCATAATATTGTTGTCCATTTTGCCACTTGTCATCTACATACTTGTCTCCTAAAACCATTAACCCTAATATTATTCTTCTTAGTCCTACCTATTCTAGTTTTTTCCTCATTTCATTCCTCTTTTCCTTTCCGTAACATCCTTTTTTATTGTTAGTTGTATTGGGTTGACTAGGTTGACCCAATACAGTTTAGGTGAATTCTTTACTTTCTTAGTTTATTAGCCTTTCGGTTGACCCAGCATAAACCTAGTAAATTATCCTTGAAAAGACATTGGCTCGACTGGGTTGACCCCATACAGTCAAAATTCCTAGAATTATTTAGGAAAATATCTGCCTATATATACAAGTTCACTTCCCACCATTTCATAAGAGAATAATTATTAGAAAATAAGTGTGAGCAAACATTTGATTATTGACCATTATACTTGAGTAATAAAGCTTATGGTTACATACTTTCTTTGGAGATACAGATCTTGTATTATGGAGAAGTCTTTTGGATTCTTATATAGGTCGTGTATCCTAGAGATGATTTATCTTGGTTATCTTTACACACCATAACAATCTCTTGTGAATCACCTTGGTCAGGGGAGAGATTGAGGCTCAGTGGGTTCATCTTCAAAGGTAAGTATTCCTAACTTTATTTCTCCTTTGTAAGAGTAGATAAATAATGCATTTATATTATTTTATTGATGTGAGTATATGTCTTCTAATACATGTTTAGTTTAGTTGTTATTTTATTTATTTCTAAAATTGACTTTTTTCCATAATATTTGGTGTGCACTAGATTATATTTTAATTTTTTTCTATTATAATAAAGTAAACATTTAAAACCTTACAACTCCATTATGGTTATTGTGTAATTATGTTAGATAGTAGGCTTTAGAACCCTTCTTAGCATGATGTGTTGTGGTAATTGATATAAGTGATCCCCTAATTGGGTCTAGTGGATCCCAATATTGGTCATGATCCTAATTAAAAAGTATATCCCAATCAAAAGTGTAGGTGTGATCTATCTTATCTGATATAGGATTAATTCAAAGACATGATGCATTTCTGATTACATACATTCTAGTAAACCTGATGTGAACTAACCCTTGTAGGATTTGTTCACTTTTTCCTTCATTTATTTAATTTATTTTTATCATCATTTTTATTATATATTTTTGACATTCTAGATTGATTCTATCAACCCAACTTTTTATCTATGTGCATAGGTTGTAAGAACAGACAACTAGATCGACCCAGTCAACCCAATATAGGTTTGCAACCTTTCAAACACCTAGTTCAAACTACTAAGTTGACCCAATTGACCCCTTATAGTTTCATTACTTTTCAATAGGTTATTGTATAACTTGATCGATACTGTTAGCCCAATTCGTAGGTTTATCAATCATACTTATAGGTTATAGACCATCAATCTTCTTCATTTTCATCTTTGATCCACAAAGGTTCCTTTCTACCTCTCTATTTATTTATTTTATGTCTTTCATTTCATAATATTTATTCTTTAAAACTAACCTTGCGTAGTCAACTAGATTAACACTATCTACCCAGTTCTATGTTCTGTGTGTTATTTGAAATAACTAGATTGACACTGTTAACCCAGTTCATTTTCAGACTTTGCTTCCATAGTATAGGTTCAACCTTTTCAATCATGTTATATATTTTTTTCATATATTTTTCACACTATACCTTGTTTTAATGTTGTAATTAACCTCATATCTATTAGTAATTAGTTCACATTTTCTTTTTTTGTTGCTTGAATGCTTATAATAGTACACATAGTTTAATTAGGATATTTATGATTTATCATTTAGTTTCACTATTTATATTTTATGAACACATGACCAAATCACAGAAACATAAACAAGTACTTTAACATCTTTTCTAACCTAGGCCAACTTACTTGGATTTCATCACTAAGAGGGAAGCTGACTTGATGCTCTGGTCAAGTATAAAACATGGTTAATGGTATATTATAGCTAAGCACTTGACACCCTTATTGTTGTGGTGTGTGAAGTGAGGGGGTAGGACCTAATACCAAGCCTATATCATTTCTGATACATTCCATTTTATCCCAAACTACCTAAATGCATTCTTAGATTTCTATCTAGTACCTTGCTTATAACCAACTTTTAAACACATTAAAAATCATTCTTAATAATCTAATTAACAATCAAGTTAACCAGTTAGTTAGCTTTACTTTTCAAGTTGATTTCTTGATATTTGCTTAATTGTGTATGCAAAAAATTTCATTAGCCAGCATTAGTGTAATATTTTACTTTATGTGTTCTAATTAGATTTGCCAATGTTAATCCAATTAGTTATCTGTTTCCTTTCAGTACTTACTATTTTTCATTACTTACAAATTTTGCTTGTTTCATTTTACAATCTATTGCTAAGCTTTTTAAGTTCCCTATCTCCTGTAATGGATCAACCTAGTCAACCAAGTGATTTTTCTACCTTATGTACATTGTAATGGATTGATCTACTCAACTTTGTATAATTTTACAGTCCCTATTTTAGTACTAGATTGACCAAGTTGACCATGTAAAGCTTTAGTCACTTCTTTTGACTTTTTGTTTCTCATCTCTCTTATTTTCCATTCATCATGGACTTTATGTTGGATAATGATATTGAGTTTTAGTCAACATACATGATGAGCTTTACCAATCCTAATAGTGTATCCCATAGATAGAGTAGGGATCCTCTTTTAGATGATAGTAATGTTTATATTACCACTTGCACAATGAAATATGGGACCCCTCCTAATACCTCTTTCTAGAATAATCCTCCTCTTTTCTTAAAGGATCAACCTGAGTTAGTCTACTCCCAAAATGCTTTTCTTTATCTTTGAATTTCCTCAACATAGAGGAAAGGATACTTATACCATTTACAACCTCATGATTAGTGGTCAAACTAAAGATCCTCATTCACCTACTCCTACATTCTCAACTAGATTTATAGGTACCACTTTCATTGGTTTCAACTTGTTCCTTCAATTTCAAATCCTTCTTATGCCATTACAAATTTTTATCTAACCTCTTCTACCTCCATACCTAACATCTCAACTAACATGGTGGGTTATACATATAGTGGGACTCTCATAAGGTCCACCATCCTTAATATTTATACTAGTTCATTAATTTCTACCCAACACAATCATGCTTCTAGTGATTTTTCCTCCCAATCATTCATTAGTTCATCTTTTGCTTCACAAGCAAATTTTTACACTAGTTCCTCACATTCTCATAGTTCTTCTCAAGCTCATATCAATACTAATAGTGGTACCCAATCCACTAATACCATAAAAAATACCTATTTTAATGATTCTAATTTTAATCAAAAACTCAACTTTTATTACAAACTCTAAACTAAATTAATACCTTTTAAGCTCATAACACCAATCAAATGATGAGAATGCAAAACCACCTTCTTAACCTTTAATCTCATCTTCAACTGATGGCTTAGGGAAAAAATAACCAAAATTTTCCTCCTCCTCTTCTATATTCTCAAGTAAATATCATTCTTAAACCTCCTTTAGTCAATAAGACCATCAATCATCTATAAAATGTACCTCTTACTATCAAATTTCCAATATTGATATAGGACGTATAACACCTAAAATTTCTTGTAATGGGTCAACCTATCCTACCCTTCACCTTAAAACATTTGGAAATCTTTACAAGTATTTGGTTAAATTAAACACAATTACTACTACTAAGCTCCTAGACAAAACCCTCATGAGTGATGCCTTGGATTGGTATAATCAACTTTGAGCTCATTCCATTTCTAGTTTGTAGGACTTAGTAAATGCTTTAGTTTAAGAATTCCAAACTAATGATCTTCTTGAAAACACTTTGGCCCATTTCATTAATTTCAAAAAACATGATAATGAAACTACCCAATCCTTTATTAAGAGATGGAAGACTTTATCAAATAAATGTGAACATAACATGGTGGATGACAACCTTTTTCATCTCTTTACCAATGATTTCTTTCCTTAGCTTCAATATCAAGTTCACACTCTCTCTCCACATACCTTGGAGGAGGCTATTGACCAATCTAAAAGAAAATATTTCCTAATGCATCAATTCAAGCCACCCCAACCTTCTATAGGTCCTCATTTATTACTTAAGTAAAAGATGTAATATAACCAATGATGATTTTACTTATTCTTATGACACTATTCATAATGTTCAATCTATAATTGATAACCCTTCTTTAGAACTAGTTTATTCTTCTAAAAAATATACCAATCCTCATTTATCTTCACCCAATAACACAAATGTTCACAAACCTTTATCTTTGGCTAAATTGGTTAAACATTTACTTACGCCTCTTCCACAAGAGCTTGACCTTGCTCATCCTATGAAATCCTAGTATGATCCTAATTTTTTTTTTGGTTTCACTCTAATTGGGGTCATTCTCATGAAACCTCTAGACAACTTCATAATTTAGCTATGTATTTTATTCCTGGACCTAATTTTGATCATGATTCCATTATCCGTGAGTGTCAACAAGCCTATGAGATTGATTTCAAAAACTATAAATTAAATGAAAAAAATCAAGCCTTGAATTAATCAAATTCTCATTTGGTTATCTATAATGATCCTTTACCTAATCATCAACCTATCCAAGATACTCAAGATAATTCCACCCCTTCTACCAATAATGTAGAAAGTCTTTTTGAACCTACTTCTAAAGAGAATGTGGTTAGTATGACTAATATGTGAATGGTGGTAGCTTTCATTTATTCCCAACCTATCTACACTCCTCCTTATAATACATATCATGTTATCCAAGATTCTTCTCCAACTCATTTAAATGAGTTAGGGTAAGAAGATCTTATCACTTTTGACAATCCAATTTATGATTCTTCATTAGATAAGACATACAATTCTATTTCTACCACTCTTCCATCATCTTCTAATACTGATGATAATCAAGCTTATATTAACACTTATTCTTGTTCTCCTTCTCAAAATCAACTTAAACCAACTAGTTCATCATCTCAACATGAATTACAAGCTTGTTATAAACCTTCTTATTATCAACAAAAAATCCAATGTACTTTGGCTCCTCTTTTCAAGGACCTCCTTAACCATTATGCACTTATATATAAATATATTTTTATGGGTTATGATGAGTGGGATCCCATTACTGATCTCACTAATATCCCATCCCAAATTCCATTCCTTGAGCTTATGAAGAATTCTCCATATCATATAAACTACCTCATTTAGATCCCATTTGAGATGAATGTCCCTCATCCTCCCCTAGTAGGATGGGAGGCAACTTTATCCAATTTCAAAGATAGTATTTTAAAAAAATGTGAAGAGATGTCTATCAATGTTGACAAAACTATAGAAACTTCTCTTTCCCTGTAATTTCACATAGCTTATATGATTCTTGACAAGATTCTATTTCATGCAGATGATCTTCCTTTATTAATTAGCATCCAAATTGGTGATATCCAAGTCAAGCATGCATTGATTGATGAGGGTTCCAGCACATGTGTCACTTCTCTTGATTTAATTAAGACCCTTGGATATTATTAATATAATATCAAGTCTACACGCATCACATGCCAAGGATATGATAGAAGGCAAATGCCTCTTCTAGGTTACATGTGGCTTCCCATTACCATTCCACCTATCATCGTTCATGTAAAGGTGAGGATCTTTAACTTCCACCTTTTGTATAACATCTTTATTTGTAGGTCATGGACTCATAACATGAGAAATATTACTTCTTCCACCTACCAATGCATTAAATTCCCGCATAATGGATCTATTTACAAGATTCAAGGTAACACTAAACCTTAAAATTTTGAAAAATTCCAAGATCATGGTGTCTTCAAGATTCCTATTCTTGAGACTTTGCCAATCATTATATTTTGTGAGTCTTAACATCTCAAATTTCTTGTTAATTTAACTCACACTTATAATGGGCATCTTAAGCTCATTGGTAACATTATTCCTAATCTTTTATATTTTGATGATGATGAGCCTGATGAGATTAACTTAAAGATCAAAAATTTTGATCTCTCACCTCATCTCATCTCACAACTTCCTACTTCCTTACAAACTCATTCTCATAAACCTCCTTGTCATGAGACTCCCATAGTCTTAACTAAGACTAAGAATTCTATTCACCATGCTTCATCAAATGATAAAGTTATTCGTACCTATGGCATTAATCTTCATACCGTATATTATGATGATGGCTATTGCTTAGATGATCTATTATTAGGTAGTCTTATCTAGGCTCATGATGCTAAGATTATCTATTATCATTCTTATTCACTTGAATCTTTTCATGCATCTCATCATTTTCCTTCACTTATAGTTCTTAATTTTTGCATTTTCCCCTTTATCATAGGGTAGAGATGGTGCTGACACCTCTAGTTTTTGAGGAACCATGTAGGACTATGCTCATGGATCATGCTATGAATAGGCCTTACCACTTTTCTAAGTTCCCTGACTCCCATCATTGGTTCACCCTGAGGTTAATGTAACCCTCCTTAGACCCTATGTAGATCTTACCCCTCCCTTAGTAGATCCTACTATAGTCGAGTCTCTTCCTAATCCTATTATAGATTATCATATTACCACTCCTATTATTTTTGAGTCTATCCTTGCTTCTGATGCTATTAATCCTTCCATTGATCCTAGTTCCATTCCTTCCACACCATCACTTTCCCTTGGTGATGGTTTGCTTCCCTTTCCTAATATGGCTCATATGCCCACCAAATGGGCTGATGAGTGTTTTCTAGCTTCTTCTACTCCTATTTTACCTCTTTTCATGACTGATTATCCTAAAATCACTCACAAGTGTATTTATTTCTTCTATGGGACAAATAACCATTCTTCCACCTATTGTCGTAAGTTATGAAAATAGCTTGATACCTTATGTCTTTCTTCCCCATCATCAGACAAATTCATACCTCCCCTAAAGGTACTTCTTAAATATTTGACCAAGTATGGTGAGGTATATTGTCTATGTCATCTTTACGACACCCTTCACATTGATCGTTGTCATATCCTACAACAACATCTCAAAGATCACCTTATATCCATTCTTAGACCTTATACCACTCCTCCCACAAGACATTCCTACCAGAAAGAGCCTCCTTATTCTCCTATAGATCTATATCCAGTGGTTCAATCACCTTTTATGGTCCCTTCACCATATTTTGTGCCTCCACCTATGATTCCTTTACCTATGGACCTTCTCTCACCCATGGATTCTTCTCCACCCATGAGTCCTTCACCCATGGATCCTTCTCCACTTATGATTCCTTCTCTCATAGATCTTGTTTCCACACATTCTCCTAACCAACCTTTGCCTAATTTCCTCCTCAGCACGATCCTTGAAGCATTCCTAATTTTTTAGTTTAGGAGATTAGAAAGAAGTATTTGCCCAATATTCATTGAATATTGATGAAACCTTAGCAACATTTCATCTACAGCTTCATAGAGACCTATCTAATGTATCATATAATATGTGTGGAAATATTTATTATTTTTTATGAGCACATGCATGGTTATTTCACATTTATATTTATATTGGACATGTGCTCTAATGTTATTTCTATCTATTATATCATTTGACACTATGTCAAATTTTTGCTTATCTTATATCATGATTTTTTACTTGTTGTAATCTATTGATTATATTTTATATGTTCGCATATGATTATATTTAGTTTATCATTAATTTCCATTTTCCTTTTCCTTAGAATTTTTCTCAAAACTCTCTTTCTTGTATCTTTATGATTGTTTTTCTTTCTTATCCTTATTTTTCATAGATATTTTACCATGGTGATTTGGTTATACTTACCTTATTTCCCTTATTATTTCCCTTTACCATGTGATTAGTTAACAAAAAATCTATCTCATTATTATCTCTTTTTACCAATCCACTTTGGATCTCCTTTTTACCTCTTCCTTTTTCTATAAACTAAGAATATACACAGTTGAGACTTGAGATGACATGTTAGTTTATTATCAGCTAAAGTGTCCTAGTTAATATTTTATTTTTGGTTATTTATCTTCCTTTAGCCTTATCCCATAGCCCAGTCAGGTGTATCATTATCTATCTCATTATTGGTCATTATAAATTTATATGGAGGAGGAATCTTAAAAATCCTTAAAAAGAATGTTAGAATCCAAATCATTTAAATAAAATGAAATGATATCAAAAGGGAAAAATTATTCTTAAAAGTCTAATCACACTAAAATATGTGACTCAAAGTACATTTTATTCTTTTATTTGAAGATAAAAATAAAAATTTGGCCTCATAGTAGTGTTGAGGTCCTTTGGGGTGTGGTAGGTTAATAGATTAGAAGAGGAGAATAAAAAAATATGTTAGTGCTACCTACTTTCTCATGCAAGTACCCAATCTTTGCAGTAGACTGGTAGCTCTCTAAGGGGTCCTAAAGAGTAGGTAACATGTTGTGGGAAGGTAGGTCCATTTTATTTTCTTGTACCAATTTACCTTCATGATTTGATCTTAGTATCATTCCTATTTGCCTACAAAGCTTTGTGTTTATAGCGATCATGTTTCCTTTGTACATAGATGACCACTAATCACTTAGTGTCTTATCATGTTCTTAGTATGTATCTTGCTTCCTAAGGTCTTCTCATAAGATGCCTAATTATTTATTTTTACACTTATTTTTTCACTCCTTATATTCCTTACATTTTTCTCTTGAGAAAATTTGTTGTTTGGTGTACTGATCACTCCAATTGGGATCTCATTTATGAGTTACTTTATAAGACCATGGATAGGACCCAACCATCCTCACAAATTACCATATTTTCCTTCATATTACCCACGTCCTTTATTACCTAGTTTTCCTATTTAATATACCCCAGTGGAGTTCTCTTTGTCAAGTTACAGTTTAAGACCATGGATAGGACCCGACCCTCCTCACAAAATTTTCCAATATCCAAGTCACCATCGAAATTACACATCTCAAATTCAAAATAAGATTCAATTGATTATGAAGTTACACATAATTTTACATGATTCCCATCTTGATATTTAGTATATTTTATGCTTACTTCATTTCTCTTTTATGTTTTTATCTTCTTATTTTTTGAGTGCATGTGAAATTACAACCATTTATTGAATTTTTCATACTTCCCAGCTTGAATTAGTATGACCAATTTAAGACTAGTTATTTACAATTTTGTTTTTCCTTCATAATTCCTAGCATGATTTAGTATGATTGATTGACTTAATTAATTTTCTTTTTATTTTTTCCCTTTTACATACCTTTTATTTTATTACATTATTTTTCATACTTCCTAATGTGATATTTAGTATGATTTTACTTGTTTTAATTTGGTGCAAACATCTTTCACATTGGTTTGAAAACAAATTCCTTTTTACCATCTTGTTTTTCCATTTATTGGTTCTTTATACTTATGTAATTCTTGTTATAACACATTCCCCAGCTTGAAATAATGTGTAGTACATTTTCTTGATTGATTATATTTTTCCAAGTCATTTTTACCTATTTCTTTTTAACCATGCATGTGTCTTTCATAATGCTAGAAAAGAAACCACATCTCATATATTTCATATATCATATAAAACAAATCTAAATACATGCACTAGAAACAAATATATCCTAAGCATACATAGTCTCAACCATAATAAAATAACTAGAATAAACCATAACGACAAAGTACACATCCAACAACAATATCCCAAATGATATATATATATATATATATATATATATATATATATATATAATTAGTTTTATACAAATAAAACTATATATAATGCCCCAACTCTATGGCTAGGTCTTATCCTATCTATCTCATGACCTAGCCATACTACCTACTAAGGCCTTGATTTGACTCTTGTAAATGGTACATTTTAAAGAGGCCATCCAAGATTTCAATCCCTCTACCTATACCTATAGGTGTGATTCTTGCATCTATGACTCCATCATCTAGGTCTAGATCTCTATCATTTGTGCTAGTGTATCCATATGTATAGCTCTCTCATATGCTAAGGTCTATCATGCCTATATCTCCCTAGAACCCATCATTACTGGTGGCTAAATCCTCCATCTTTATGCTCGTATTTTCCTTTCTACCTCTCTAGATAATTTAAATCTTTAGTTTGTCTAAGTTGGTGTGTATATATATATATATATATATATATATATATATATATATAATTAGTTTTATACAAATAAAACTATATATAATGCCTCAACTCTATGGCTAGGTCTCATCCTATCTATCTCATGGCCTAGCCATACTATCTACTAAGGCCTTGATTTGACTCTTCTAAATGGTAGATTTTAAAGAGGCCATCCAAGATCTTAATCCCTCTACCTATACCTATAGGTGTGATTCTTGCACCTATGACTCCGTCATCTAGGTCTAGATCTCTATCATCTGTGATGGTGTATCCATATGTATAGCTCTCTCATATTCTAAGGTCTATCATGACTATATCTCCCTAGAACCCATCATTACTGGTGGCTAAATCTTCCATCTTTATGCTCGTATTTGCCTTCCTACCTCTCTAGCTAATTTAAACTAGCTTGTCTAAGTTGGTGTAGATGTTACACTTGGATCCTCCAATGTCTAGGGTTGTATGGCTATATATTCTATAATAGGATGTATTTGAGTGCTCCCCTCACCAAAAACCTCCATATATCTTCCTCATCATCACCTACACCTACAAAATCCCATAATATGGATATTATATCACTATCATATCTCACAATATCTATCTATCTATCTAAGAAAAACTTAAGTAACAAATTAACCATATCTTTTTACTTGACTATGTCTTGAGTGACATAGTCTCACCATCTATGTGACCACCTAGCATAGTCTCCCCATCTACATGACCTCCTCGCACCTCCTCTATATGCCACCTCCTTAGCATGAACCTTGATATCATGGCTTGTATTAGTCTTAGCCTATGTATGAGTGGTCTCTCTATCATCTCTTATAGCTCACATTTGGGGTCATTGGAGATGGTAATAATCTCCACTCTCTCTTCTTCCTCCTACCTCCATCAATGTTATGTCCTCAATAGTTGTTGCTCATCATGATCTGAATCTAGTAGTGGTACATCTGGTATCTCTACCTCTATATCCCTATCCTCTTACTTAACTCCTCTTCATGCTTGACCAATCCATGGTATCTCTTGTCATGGCCTTGGTGTCAGCCTCACCACTATTAGCCCTAGTCCTCTCTTCCCTCATGGCTCTCTCACATGCTAAACCCAATACTTAGGCATTAATATTAGTGTCATTAAATGACATAGGCCCATTTACCCTAGCACCCGTGCCACTAGATGTGGCTCTCTCCACTATAAGTAGTGTCCAATCACCTCTATCCTCTTTATCATTAGTGTAACTATGTGCTAACTTGCTTGTATAGTAGTTATGTGCTTGTATGGATACCACATGATGTCTACATGTATCATAAAATTAATTGATGGCAAATGGGGAATGGTCTACACTACGTGGTCCTCCTTCCATCTCTACACATAAGATAACCTATCATTGACTACATGGGGCAACCCAACCAGCTGGTATATAGGAAACTCTCAAAAGTCTAGGATGTCAACAATATGATCAATCCCATGGTCCTCTACCCTCTAACTAGTATCGCATACATATCATGTGCCATTTGAACCTAAATTATCATGCCTAAGTCATATAACACTCATTCCTCTAATATCATCCTACTCAGGGCTACTATAAATAGTGGTACCTTATTGTCTGACTTATGACATAACACATACTATGTTACAAGGCCTATCATAGCCTTTCAAATATCTAAAATTTATGATTTATAGACATCAAACACACTCACCCTCCTACCTAGTAGTATCATCTCTAAGCATGTAGCCCACATGGATAAGAATCTCCTCTCTTTTAGACTATCTGGTATCCCTATAGTCACCTACGCTCTTACTATAGGCAACCTTAGGATGGCATGGACATCCTCTAGTGTGATAAACACCTCTATTGTATCCCCATACACCTCCCATATGAAGGTGTTAGTCAATTATTCCCAACAATTAAGGAGCATGACTAATAAGTCAAGACTGAGGGGGATACAACACATCTCTACTATCCCACCTAGACCTATGGATCCTAGTCCATCCTTATATCCATCTTATAACATATCTAATAAATTTGGTAACTTTGCTACATCTACAAGTCTCCAAAATCTTCATCGACCCTATACCCAAGAAAACAACAAAAGATATATCAGTTCCTCCATGTCATGTATAGTCATAATACATTGTTTAATACATTCCTTTTACATTTCTACATTAAAAACAAGCCTACATTACCTTGTTTTATTAATTTTATCTTACTTTTATTATTCTTGGTCCTTCTTGACCTTCCTTGGTCATTTTGGGCCATTTTAGCCCTCTTTTGACCTTTTACACACTTTTCCATATCTTTTTAGCTCTTTGGTCAAACTAGTTTGACCAAAATTTTCCTATCTTTTTGCCTTGTTGACTCAAAAATCTGATTCAACCCCCTTATTTTCCCCTCCCTAGTGTTGAGTTTCCATTTTGGACCTTTTAGACCACTTGGAAACTCCAAACTAAGTATAGCCTATAGAATGTACATGTTTGACCCATTAATACTAGGTCAACACTATGGATTCTACCTATTTTTTAGCCTACTAGGTTGACTGGGTCAACCTAGTGTTTTGTTCTTGTTGACCCCTTGGATTTTTTTAGAAAAAGTGTAAATTTATTGCTTTCTACGTAAATCCTTCAAACCCATTTCCCATCTTCCTATTCGCTACCCTTAGAATATGATTTTGCTTCATTTTTACATCTGTAAATTCTTAAAATTAAAAATTACTAAAAATTCACTTAATTTAATACAAATTTCAAAAACTAGTTCAAGATTCTTAGTTACATACCTGTAGTGCACGTGCTACCACCTTTGGAGCCTCTCTTTGTCTAGAATGTCATCTCCTCACCATCTTAGCTTATTTTCTCTCCAAATATATTTCTTATCCTCTCTCACAAGTCAAAATGACAAATGACTTGTCTTTTCCCCTATTTAAAAACACTTTTCAAAATTCAAATCTTTCAATTATTATCTTGCAAATTCCTTGTTTTGCCTATATCTTTGTTTTTACTCATCCATTTTACAAACCATAAAATGCATTAGATTCATAATAATGTAGAGATTATTTTCCACTATCATATGCCTATCTTCCAAAAAAAAATATTTTTGGCTATAGGTTGATCTGTAGGTTGTGCAAGATCAGGGAGAAGATCTACATGGTAAGTAAGGTCATTGATTTGCAGGTTGTTACAAGATCAGGGAGATCTACTTGGAGTACGTGGAGTACTTGGTACTGGCGGTATTGTTACTGACTGGGTGGAGGTGAACAACTCTATGTTTGAGTTGATTGTTGTGACCATAATTGAGAGAAAAATCTTGATTGAGAATTACAGGAAGTCCTAGAGGTGTGGGAAGCCTCAGAGGTGTGAGAAGAGTGTGGCAACTTCTCTATTATATTTTCTTTTTGGATGAGTTGAATACAAGATTGTATTTTCTCTCAAATTCTATGTTGTTTTTGATTTCTAGTTACTTGTTGATTCTAGTTAAATTCCATATTTAGTTGCTTATACAAAGTAATCAATTGTGCTTCCTAATCCTAACAAAGTTGTATCAGAGCTTTATGTTCTAGATCCTAATAAAGTGGTATCAGAGCCAAGGTGTTGGTTTGGTGGACAGGTTTATCAGAGCCAAGAGTGTTGGTTTAGTGTAGGTTCACAGAGCCAAGTTATAGGGAGCAGGTGTTTGTGTTTTGATTACAGGTCACTCACAGGGGTTTCTGTTTGAGTGGGAGCATAGCAATGGCAGAAGAAAGTAAGCTAAAAATGGAGAAATTCAATGGCATGAATTATCAATTATGGAGGATGCAAATAGAAGATTATCTATATCAGAAAGATCTATACTTACCATTGGGTGGGGTTGCATGCAATCCCATGGATATAATAGATGAAGAATGGAAGGTTCTTGATCAAAAGGCTTTGGGAACTATAAGGTTGAGCCTGGCATCATCTGTGATTTCAAACTTATCACAGGCTAAGACAACGGTAGAGTTAATGGAATCTTTGGCAAATTTATATGAAAAACCCTCGGCTTCTAATAAGGTATTTCTTATGAAGCAACTATTTAATTTGCAAATGCAGGAAGGTGGATTGGTACATAGTCATCTTAGTGATTTCCATGGATTAGTAAATTAGTTAGTTTTAGTCAATATAGTTTTTGATGATGAAATTAAGGCTTTCTTAATCTTGTGCTCCTTACCTAAAAGTTGGGACAGTTTGGTAATGGCAATTAGTAATACTGTGTCTACTTCAAATATCTTAAAAGTGGATGATGTTGTTAGTGTAATCTTGAATGAAGAAATTCGCAGGAAAAGCACAAGTGAATCATCAAGGAATGCTTTGAGTGTTGAAAGCAGAGGAAAGCAAAGAGAGAAGATTAAGCAAGGGAAGTCAAAGAAAGGCAGGAGACCTAGATCTAGGCCTGGCAGGAAAATCTGCTGGTAATGTGGAAAGAAAGGGCATGTAAAGAGAAATTGTTGGTTGGTTGAAGATCAACATGAAGGAAATGAAGAAGCAGATGTTGCAGATATTGTTGCATAGGATGCTCTTGTATATTCCTTGGATAAAGTGGAATCTTGGGTTTTAGATTCTGGTGCCTCTTTCCATGCAACCCCAAATAGAGCATTTTTCCATGATTATGTCCAAGGGGACTTTGGAGAGATTTATTTAGGGGATGGTAAGCCTTGTCAAATGGTTGGCAAAGGGGAAGTGCAGCTGAAATTGTAGACGAGCAACACATGGGTGTTGAAGGATGTCATGCATGTCCTAGTTCTAAAGTAGAATTTAATTTTTGTAGGAAAGTTGGGTGATGAGAGATGCACAGTAGCTCTCACAGCAGACTCTTGGAAAGTTACCAAGGGTGCACTTGTTTTAGCGAGAGGTAAGAAAGTAGGTACTCTTTATCTATCTACATGTATTACTGATTCTCCTTCTAGTTTATCTACTTTAGATGTAGATTCAAAGATGTGGCTTCATAGGCTTGGTCACATGAATAAGAAGGGGATGCATGTTCTTGAGTCAAAAAAGTAAGAGTTCAAATTTGGGAGGCATAGATCGAGATTTATGTAAGCAATAGAAGAAAGTAAGGTTTCTTGAAACTACCGCTACAAGAAAGGATCAAGTTTATTGCATAAAGAGGAAATCTAATGTTTTTGGAAAGAATAAGAAAGCCTTGGTGTTTATGGAGAAGATGATGGATAGAGATTAGTCACAGGGGTTGAATAATTCTGAGCAGGGCAATTTGAACAAGGTTATGATTCAAAGTAAGCTCATGGGTAAAAAGTCATCACTCATAAGAAAACATAGGTACCAATGTTGGTCAGGTAGAACTGATGTCAGCAAATAAGTGGACACTGGCATCAGTCAGAGAACTAACATCGGTAGACATAACATTAGCATCGGTTAGGGAACCGGCATCGGTGATCAGGAGGATTCGACATCGATCATGTGTAGACAAGGGTCAGCCAAAAAATGGATTTTGGGTAGACAAAAAGCTGTCAATAGGTCTCAAACACCCATATGGAGGACTAAAATGGTAAGTAAGCCTCAAATTCATTATTCCCCTTCTTTACACTACTTTTTGCTTCTTTACACTACTTTTTGTTCTTGAGTCAAAAAGGTAAGAGTTCAAAGAAGTTTTAAAGAAGTAGAGCAGGTAGAATCTAGCAAACAGTGAGAGCATGGCATGGATGAGGAAGTTGATTCATTAGGAGAGAACCAAATGGGAGGTTTGGTAGAGTTGCCAATAGAGTTAAAGAAGAGAGAGAATGGACATGTGAGATGGAAGGCCAGGGCATATGGTCTTGAGAAAGTTGTATGACAATGGAGGTTTGACATGTGTATGACAAAGCATGGCTTCAGTCAATGTCAGTGTGACCATTGTGGTTTCTTTACTAGGTTAGATAATATTAGCTACATTATCCTGTTACTGTATGTAGTGTGTATTCTTGTTGCAGGGTCACACATGAAGAGAGTTGTTGAGCTAAAGGTAAATTTAGTTGAGAGATGTGTCATGAAGAATTTAGGAGCAGCAAAATTCTTTGGCATGAGTATTCTTAGAGACAGGGAAGATCACAAGTTAATGTTGTCTCAGGATGATTGTGTGAATAAGGTAGTGCATGATGCAGAATAGGCAAGCGCACCTATGGATGGACAGTTCATAGAATGGTGTCCCCAATCACATGATGAGGTTAAGTACATGTGTACTAGACCTGAGTTTGCCCAAGCAGTGGGTGCTGTCAGAAAGTTTGTGGTCAATCTGGGAAAGAAGCACTGGAGAGCAGTTTAGTGGATTCTCAAGTATCTGAGAGGGACCAGTAGCAGGTTAACATGCGATGCAGGGTCAGACACTTCTCTACATAGGTATGTAGAATTAGATATGGCAGGTTACTTGGATGATAGGTGGAGCACCATAGGTTGTGTGGTGGTTGGTCTTCAAGACTGAGCTTGAAGAGGGATACAAGCCAAGAAAAAAAATTAGATGATGTACAGGTACAGGTATAGGTGCAGCTATTTATCTCCAAGTGGGAGATTGTTAGGATGTGGAGCTAAAAGCTTCACCAAGATGCAAATTGGAGGAGGTTGATAAGTTGTAGAGTAACTGACGTTAGTTTGATCAACTGATGTTAGTCATATCTAGTGAGCAAATCAGCCAACATTGGTCAAGAGTCGGCCGATGTCGGTCATCTCCAAGCAGACAGGGACCGACATCAGTCGCCTGTACATTCCAGAACTATTAGTTACATGAACAATTAGTTTATTAAATGACCAGTTTACATGTTAAAGGCTAATTTTAGTCTTGAGTTGTGTGTCTAATTATTTTAATTATGATGTCTAATTATTGTTTGCATGAGGTCTATTTAAGAGACCCATGGGGCTGTATTGTAATCAAGGACAAGGAAGAGATCCTTCCAATTATAAGATCAGGTTGATCTGTAGGTTGTGCAAGTTTAGGGAGAAGATCTACATGGTAAGTAAGGTCATTGATTTTTAGGTTATTGCAAAATCAGGGAGATCTACTTAGAGTATGTGGAGTACTTGGTACTGGCAGTATTGTTACTGACTAGTTGGATGTGAACAACAACTCTGTGTTTGAGTTGATTGTTGTGACTGTAATTGAAAATAAATGATGAATAATCATTTTTTATTTTATTGTTTTCACATGCAAAATTTGACTTTTTATTTATTTCATTATGCTCAGCTTTTAATTTATGTGATTTAGGAATCCACGTTTGCTTAGATACCTATGTTGGTGCTTTTAAATTTTGTTCTTTAGTAAAATATTATGTGAATTTATTTTCATGGTTATTATTATAAAATGGAGAGATATCAATGTGTTGTTAGCTTGAGTAAATTAATTAATGAAATTATTTCAAACCATTTCATCTTATTAAGGATTTTTTTTAGAAATGTGTTTGTTAATATTTGCATATTTTTAAGTCTTAGATGAATATTTGTTTAACTTATTAGAAAAAATTTGGCATGATATAATTTGATTATTTTTAAGTTTTTAAATTTTATTTTATTTTATAACAATAATTATCATAATTCCCATTAATTACATCATATGTAAAACATGGTTGGCCTTTTATTTTTTTCAAATGATGAGGAGGATGATAATAATTAGGTCACAATTTGATTAATTTTTTTATAACAATGTATCTAAAATATAACATGGAAAATCATTGTGTAATAATCAAAAAGTGGTAGTTAGATGCTAAGAGTGTTAACTGAGAAAACCTATTCCTATCTTAACCATATACCTCTCCTAGAGACTTTATAAAACTTTTCCATCCACTATGTGACCCAAAGACATCCCCAATCAGCTCAAACATAGTCCCAAAATTGCATTCCCAAATCTTAACCCATTATGCCTAGTATCCTATTATCTAGACACTAACACCACATTAAGGACACTACAGCCACATGGTGCTAGTTTTCCCAACTTGGTGCTAGTATCCCTTTCCATAATTATCTTGAATGAATATATTTTGAAATGTGTACCCATCCTAATGTTGGCCTAAGCACATTTTTTTATCCACACAATCTACAAAACATTATAAATACAAGACTATTAGACCTCTATCTAATAGATGGGAAATAGATACAAAAAGCCTATTCAAATAATTAAAAAATGAGAAAAATCAAGGTTATTAATCCTTATTCTTCCCTACTTCTACATACTACCTTCTATATTTGTCCTAAGCCCAAATTTCAAATATTTCTAATCTTAAGCACACTCAAGGCATTCAATATCAATATCATTATAGAATTCACTTACACTTGCACCAAACATTATGTAAGAGAACTACATTAGGATTAATCACTCCTCGGTGTATTGGTATGTAGGAAAATCTCTTCACAATGGGGTGTTGAGGATGTCCAACCTAACCTACTAATGAACACACATTTTCATCTCATGCCATACTTACAAGGAAGATTAGGATTTGCAACTTAAATCAAATTTTGCATGCACAATAAAGAGTTCCATATTTCATGCGCATAGGAACATAACCTAGAAACATAGTTGTAAGTACTCTTATAAAATAAGAACAGTACTACAAAGAGGAAACTAGTGCATTAGAAGACTTGAGCCATATGGTGCTACTATCCTAGGGAGAACTACTATACACTGAATAAACTAACTTAGGGAGCCTATTAATGACACTTAAACCTATCTATAACCTAGTTTTTAGCACCCATATCTTCTACAACATTTATTTTCTAGATAAGTCTCTATTTGTACATATTTATTACTATTTTTATAAATTCAAAGCAAGTCAAATTCTATAACAAATTAGTGGTTATATATTTAAAATTATGTCATGGATTTAGATAGCTCAACCCTTTAATCTAAATTAGGATTTACATTGATAAAACCTTAAAAGGTTAAATCATTTGGTGAACCTGACTTACTTTAAATATTACTTCAAACCCTAATCTGCATTCTTTAAATTTTTGTGTAATAAATTATGGATACATAATTTTTTATGATTTTTTGGCATAACCTAGCTCATTAAATCAATTTCATATTATAGTTTTAATTTATTTAAATATAATTTAATTTTTTGAAAAGAAACCCTAAATTCAAAAAACCCTAACCCTAGACACACTTAGGGTTTATATCCTTTTTCTATTTATACTCATATTTTAATTCTAAAATATTATATTTGCTTTAATATTTAATTTTTGCAATATTTCTTAGATTAACATTCTTAAAATGTTCAAAATTTAAAAAAATTGTTTTCTTACCTTCCAAATTACACTAGCAAAATTTACCATTAGATTTGATGAAATTGATAAAGAAAAATTACAATACTTTATGTCTAAACATATAGATATACAAGATGACTTTATCAATATTCTTTAGGAAGAACTCTAAAAAATAAACAATGGTCAATTTTTAACTCTCCCATTTAATAATGTTGTTACATACTTAGTGGGGCCAACTCAACCAACTCAACTATCACAACCTAAAATTGTAATTTAGCAACTATCAGTGATAATTACACCTCTTGTGGCTATTTCTTTCACTCCAGATGTACAATCCCTCATGTATGAGATTCACATCTGTAGTTTAAGGTGTTACATCTTAAGAAAAGAGACACTAGGCCATCACATACCTTGGATTATAACATTCTATTACATACACCTTTATCACATCACATAGTGACAACTCCCTTACCATCTAGTTTCATGGAACATAAGATTTCATTATATGATGGCAAGGGTGACCTAGAGCATTATCTCATATTTTTTCATGTAGCATGATTAGACTATGTGTCTGATGATTGAATTCTCTCAAAGTTATTTCCATGTAGTCTAAGGGATTATGCCCTAGAATGGTTCTATGATTTACCAAATCAATCTATCATGGCATTCAATCATTTATCTGATATGTTTTTAGCACATTTCTCCATCAACACCAGTGATAATATATCATATGCACAAGTGGTTTAGTTAAAATAAAAGTTGAATAAGCCTATTGCAAATTATGTCTTATGATATAAGACTATATTAGCCAAATTGAATAGCCTCATGGAAGATAAATAGCTTCAATACATATTTAAACAAATTCTCATACCATCATTACATGAATGTATCTTATTCAAGAAGTTTCCTACATTTACTGATTTGTGCCACATAGTCAAAGAAAGAGATGTTAAGCTCTTATCAATGGGAAAACTCAAGTATACAAATGGATTAGAAGCAAATGTTAAGATTTCAAACAAACATCCATACAATATAAGTGCCACAAAGTAAAACAATTGATAAAAAGGCCACAATCAATTCAACTTCCAAGCTATCTCCTAGATTGGTTTTATCTACTTCTTAGCATAGAGTCTTCACTAACCTTCTAGAGTCACTAGCATGGGTTTTATAATATCTCTTGGAGGGAAATGTCATATCTCTCCCTAAAATTAGAAAGTTTGATATGATATGTCCTCTTCTAAATAACTATGATTCTAATCCATTCTATGATTATCATAGGGCACCAAGACACACAACAAATAGATGCATAAGCTTAAAGCACAAGATATAAGATCTAATTGAGGATAATATTATTTATGTGGGAATACACACAGAGGCACCAAAATAACAAAAAATAGAGGATAAATCACTAAATATATTTTTTAGATCCATTCCCAAAGCACACAATGAATGAGGTAGTGGGAACATTAGGTGTTCACTATATATATCAGGCATATCCACCAACAACTTAATATCATATAGTTATAGAGGAGACATATCCATTACATAGAATTATTAAAATTTATCATACTATAGTGCCACTTAGACCACTCATCACATTCTCAGAGTAGGATATTTTTGATGATGATAGATATCTACATACACCTTTTATACGAGCATACATAGATCATCACCCTATCTAGAGTGTCGTGGTTGGTAATATGTCAAGCATTAGCATGTGCACTATGAAAATCTTACAGCATTTGGGATACATAGAGTGGGATATATTTCCCATAGGTATAGTCATTAGTGGTTTTAGTGGCCATGTTTAGATCTCCATTATGGAGATCATGCTTCCATTATAGGTTGGACTAGCACACATAGCCACTAAATTCCTAGTAGTACCTAGTACTAGTGTATTATATATATTATTGGTTAGGCCATGGTTATAATATCTCTAAGCTATTCCATCTATATTAAATTTATGCTTGAAGTACATATAAGTAAATCAATTGATCAAAGTTGAGGGTTTACGATATGAGTATTCTCTACCCATCTTATAGGTATATCTAGTGCAGTTACTAGTTATAGTTCTAGTGTAGTTATCAATTATAATTATAACATAGTCACCAATCAGTTCCATCATAATTACTAGATATTTTAGGGTTATTAGTTATAGCTTAGATTACAATTCCTATATATACATCACTAAGTTTAGTAGAGCCACTAATGTAGGTGAAGTATACTCCTATGGTATCAACACATATGCATGCTCTCCCATAGAGACCATTATTATAGATACCCCTACATTAGACATATGTCACAAAATCTAGAGGGCCTTGATCCACTTAGTTTATGTCAAGATCAATATCATTAGGTTCTTATCATTTCCAACATAGGATGTATGCAAATAGAAATGCAATTGATCTATTAATTAATCCTATCTTGGAGAAGATAAATCCTACTTATAGTTCCAATTGTTGATACATTAGATATTCAGTGTTATGATTAAGATGGATATACTATACCTAACCAAGGGATATATTACCATAATAACATCACTAGAGAGGGTTCCAAAGACTCTAGTTAATACAAACTATGAAATAACCCTAGGTAGGTCCTATGTTTTCATATTCACAAAGTAAATGAAAAGCAAAGTAAAATCTAATCTAGTGCTCACAAAAGCTTATGGCTCAAATTGTGGGTAATAAACATAAAAATTAAACATGCATAAGAGAATCATAATTAATATATGTATAAATAAAACCTTAATGCATGGAGAGAGCAATATATTTAAAAGCCCTAACATATGCTACTTATATTTACTAAAATAGAGGAGTAAATTAAGAGATACATAGATGTAGCATCAGGTTCATATAGTGTTTAAGAAACACTTCTCATTTATGGATTCAAATAATCCATTACATGAGTTTCTAGTTATGATAATCTTGTTATCCTTGGTAAAATAGATGTAGAATATGTTGACTATTTCACAAATATATATTAGTTGGTGGGTGGGAGCCACCATGGATTAATAGTTAATATTTGATTTTGAACATGATATATGCTATTTAAAGTGATTTTTTCTCAAAACCTAAGTCTAAAGATAAACTAAGATGAATATTCACAATGAAATTGATCTAAGGTGAATTGATAAAAAAAGGAGAAAAAAGAAGGGTAGGGCAGAAAAGAGAAGTGATGTTGATCTTTGTTTCAAACATTATGACGGAGTTCTAATTTCATTTGAACATGCATTGAACCAATGTGTAAAATAAAGTATCATAAGATAAAATCCTATCACACATCAAGAAAAAATCTAAGGAAGTTATGAAAATATACAAATAAGAACAATATTTACTTTAAGTATTTTACCCCTACAAGTAAATAGCATTAGCCCAAATGCAAGAAGAGCAAAGATAGCAATATAAAACTAAGAAATTTCAAATAATATAGAATTATCATAAATTATCAACTCTGCATTTAAATATTCACATTCAAAATTCACAATAACCATTCAAATGTAAAGATAAGATAAAACAAATGAGAGATAAACCATGATAGCAATTCACACAAGCAAATATAGACAAACTTTATAGAACTCCTTTCTTATATTAATTTTCTCAAAAGTTAAAAATAGTATTTTGTCTCTAAAAACTTCCTCCCCTTTATAATTAAGAATACCTATTTATATAGACCATTCATGAGGTATGCCAGTCAGTGCTTGTCACATGCAACTAGACAAGTGTCAATATGTAATTGGAAAAGTGTCACAAGTATCCATTTATAAATGTTTCAAGACTAATGACCTTATTTAACTACGACTAATAGGCCACATGATTTATAAGTTGCACATGTCTTTACAAAAGAATATTTCTTCTCAAAATGTTATACAAGCTTAGTTTCCAAAGGAATATTCCTTATCTAACTTAACTATGCATCTAATAACACTCTAAGTCAAGTGCCAAAATGATATTTTAATGTGATTTGTCTACCTATGTGGAAATTCCATGTCATTCTATTTATTTAATTTAAATTTGACCATTTCCCCTAAGGCATGTGTCAACATCTCATTGGGTCTAGATATTTGAAGAGTCCACATGAGCTCACACCATCAGATCATCTTAGCTTGAATGAATATGCTTTATCAGATCTTGTCCTACATGATTCAATATGAGCATGCCATTTGGTAGCTCCAAAGTCTCTCAAAATTCATTTATCCTTATATTTTATCATGATCCATTAGATCTACATTAAGACTCCCAAGATCATGACACTTAGCAAATCTATAAGATCTCTAAGCTCTTTTAATCACTTGAGTGCCTCTATGCCATATGGTAGACTCTTATTAGATATATGACTATTGAATCTTCAACCCTTTTTTTTCATAGATTTACTTCATGTATTCTTGAATGTAAATCATTGATTCTCATTCTTCTCATCATAGTTGTGACACCTATCACAACCATGTTTATTCATTCTATGTTTAAAAGTCTACTTTTGCACCATTGGATCTATATTTACATGTTCCCATGATGGTGACACTTATCACCACTATGTTTTCTTTAAAAGTTCTTTATTACTTTGATCTTGATCATGCACCATCAGATCTATGATGCTCAATTTAATACATACCATAGATATTGGTGCTTGAATTTTTGACTCCTACTTTACCCATGAGATTGAAACTTGTCACATCTAAATTCACTTCATTCCTATAAACATTTAATAAAACTTTAATAAATCTCCCCAAAAAAATAATTTAGGACATAGTTATATTCTAAGTTTTTCTATATATATTTGTGTTAATAAACATGATTAAAAAACCTTAGACTATAGTCTAAGCTAAGTTTTAAAATATAATAAAAGTTTTTGTGGGTATGTCAATTGGAAACTCTATGGGATCTCAATTTATTGACTCATTAACTCTAGGGAAGGGCCCACAGACTATTGATCTACCATCTAAGCTCCTAAGATGTTGCCACTTGATACTCTCAGGTCTTTCTATAGATTTACTAACTTCATAAATCTACCCTATACTATTATATCTTTGGTGTGTGAATCAACATGTACCATTGATCTTCCTTTGAAATTTATTAACCCTCTATGGGTCCTTGATCTATTTGCACTAGGATTTGAGATCTCACCACATGGATCCTTTATGTTATTCCTTAGGTCTTTTGACCTTTTGACTTGAGTGAGATCTCATAGATCATTTAATTTTTGACTTAGTCTCTAAGATCTTACCTTTTAATAGTGTGTCATTCCACCTATTCCTGTGAATAATGAAATATATGAAGTAAGGGCTTAGGTGAATATAAAGGACTTAGGATATAAACCTAGCTTAATTTTTTTTAGATTAATGTCTTAGTGGTATTAGTAAATATGACTAGGACTTAGGGTAAAGTTTAAACATAAGATTATGATATAGTGCTTCCTGAATTAAATTGATCCTACTCAAATTTAAATCTCATTTCAAAAATACCTAGGCTGAAGTATTTTTATACTAAGGTTTTTTAACACTGTTTAACCATAGATTAAATTTAGATAATTAAGGAAAAAATTAATCAAAGGGTCAATCAATCATCAAAACATAAAACCTTGAACAATGTTTATCTAAAAGGGATCCCATTAAGTTTTCAATCATAGAAATACCAACAAAAATTATTAATATTAGTTAGAGATAAATTAACAAGGATTATGCAATTATGGGAAATAAGGCTAGGTGAGAGCTAGGGGTGGATGAATTTCAAATTTAAGATCCTACTTGGTCATATATATTCAATTTGAAAGTCATCTACAGCTAATTCTCCTATTTTTTAGATTTTAGAGCATAAATTTTCATGCTTTGAATCAAGGGTCCCCATTTTCAAAAATAGGGGTATGTTGACCTCAACAAATGGTGACTTCTAGGGGAAATATAATAATATGTTAGAATTCAGAGACTCTGGTTTAGATTAATAACTAGGCTACTTATTCCACATGATTAGATACCAATGTTAAGATCAATTCATGATTTAAAAAAGTCTTAAATATGTAGAATTAGTCTCAAACATCAAAACTTAGTCATGTTGTGTGTGCTTTGATTTCACTTACTATTTACCATGGGATTTAAGAAATAAATTCTAGATTCATGACCTTGACCATTAACATTGACTTATAACATATTTAGATATTCATTAAGAACCATGATTTGTATAGGGAAGGCTTGGGAATTGCTCTACTACTAGCCAAGCATTCATAGCCGCAAAAATTATACCTTTAGATCCACTCAAGGCCTTGCTCCACTACTAGCCAAACATTCATATCCCCAATGGAGTTTACCAGAATCACCTTTCTTGAGAAAGCTCTTGAATTTTCCAATAAGATTATTATTATTTGTATGTATGTGTGTGTGTGTGTGTGTGTGTGTGTGTGTGTGTGTGTGTGTGTGTGTGTGTATATACATACATACATACATACATACATACATATATATATATATGTATGTATGTACATATATATATATATATATATATACATATATATATATATATATATATATATATATATATGTATGTGTGTGTGTGTGTGTGTGTGTGTGTGTGTGTGTGTGTGTGTGTGTGTCTATATATATATATATATATATATATATATATATATATATATATATATATATATATGTATATATATATATATGTACATACATACATATATATATATATATATATATATGTATATGTATATGTATATGTATATGTATATGTATGTATATATATATATATATATATAAAGTCATATTTACATTATAGAAAAGGTTGGAAGCCAAGTTATCTAGGTTTTGGGATTTGGTCAAGTGTTTTGATATTTAGACAATCATCTTTGGTTTCAAACTTTGTCCCAGGCAATAATGTTTATTAAGTGTAAACATGACTATGTTTCAATAATTTAAACTTTCACCCAACATGTAAAATCCTTATTAGAATCAAGATTACATTAGAACAAGGCTTAAAATATAAATTAATAATTAACCTATGTATTAGTCTTTTTTAGTTTTTCCAAACTATAACATAAATCTCACATTTCAACAATCCATGATCAACCAATGTTGAGAAGTCATACCTGAATTTATGAACTATGAAGTTCTTGAGAAATTAGGTAAGTTTGAACTGAGGGATATCTAAAATGACTTATTGAAATCAAGGACAAATAAAAAAAATCAAATACACCAAACAAACAAACAAACAAACAAGCAAAGAAATATTTACAAACACTATTTACAAACAAGGGATAGGAAAAGAAAGAAATATGAATGAAACTAAACTAATATCTAAACTAACTCCATAAAGAACCTACCTATAGGATCGAATGGAAAGTTATTTAGCCTACCATATAAACTTGAAGCATGATTGATTTCACTTAATGGCCTCTTCTTGTGGATAGGAACAATTGTATGCTTGTGTCTTCTATATGATGTAGCTTGGTTCCCACCTCCATTATCAAGTGCATGGATTGAAGATATGGATATAAGATCCAATCATATTCTTCATAAATTATTCATCCTTTCATAAAGAATGATATATCTAATTCATTCAAATATTTATCATGATTTGTATCATTCACACTCCATGGTTGGATTGTGAACCCAATTGGTATACTTAGACTAATGTCTTCATTAGGTTCTAACTCATATTGAAATGCCCCTTCATCATAATCAACTAAAAGGACATGTGATTCATTTTCAACCTTATCATTTGAATCAAGTTTATCACATAATTTTAACCTTTTGATTAAGGTTGTATGGAAATCCTTGATCTTCTACACTTGCTTCATTTTCATCATCTATGAAGGATGGCATCTCTTTTATCCAATTGAGTCCCACCTCATCTTGATTTTGGATCTCTATAATGACATTTTTGTCTTTTAATACCTCAATATATTTCAAAAAATCCTAGTATAAATGTTACCAATGGTCAAATTCTTTAGGGATATCCTCAATTTCAACAATGACTTCATATGAATTATCTTCATAGCTATCTCATAAAGAGAGTTTAGCTTATATCTAATCTTGTTCATGGGGCTGATCATCTTTAATGGATATTCCTTCTCTTAGAGAATCTTTAGGTTCATTTTCTTCTTTGATTGGAAAATAAAAAACATGTACTATGAAGGATTTATATTTACTTGTAAACCCAGATGTCCTTGCAACATTGTCTTGATTAATCATAGGCTTAGATGCATCCTTTAATTTTGATATGCTTCAAATACATTACAATGATAATTTAGACCTATATTACAAATATTCATTTCATGTACATTTTCATATGACCTATTATTATTTTTATCATGAAACCTATTTGTAGGCCTATTGAACCTTTGAGGAGCATAGTTTCTATTGGAGTTTTACCTAGTATTGCCCACATGCTTTTGTAATTGAATAAAATTAGTGCTCAACTTTTGAACCATCTTAAGTATAGATTCATTTTCATTCTTTTTTGATTCTAAATTATGAACTTTATTTTTATTAATAGTGGAAACTAAAGCTCTTTGTCCATGTGGATGAAATCCATTTACAACATCGTTCAAGAACCCCAAATTTTGTCCAAGATGGGCCTAGATTAAGGGTAATTGGTTCAATATTGGTGTATGATTTAAGGAAAACACACTTCGATTAGAATTCAGAATTATATTTAGTGATATAAAATTGGGTTTGACATTTAGGATAACATATGCAAGCTGAACTTGAGGTTGCATTTGATCATTGATTATTTCAACTTTAGTGTAAGCCAATGCTAAGGTGTTTATGATTCCAATAGACATTTTAAGAAACATAGAAGTCATGGGATCCAAATCATCCTTGTAAATATCTAAGACTAAATACTCATTAGGTTTATAAGGGGTTATGGTTCTACTAAACATCTTCTGGAAACTAACGTTAAAGGCTCTAATGGTATCAATAGAATCTCTTTTAACAGTGGTTAAATGCTAATACAGAATGCATGGACTAATGATTTTACCAAATTGGTCAATGAAGTAATAATTAAAGTTGTTTCAAATAACAATTTAAATCTCAGGTAGGTTAAGGAACTTTATGTAGCATCTTTTAAGGTAAATGGAAATAAGTTTCATGCTACATCTTCATGAACTACATTCAAAAGTCTTAGAGAAGCTTTGAAGGACTTATGTGTTCTTCATTAGTTATAACACAATTAAGACTAAAATTAGGTAAATAATTTTCAAGATTATGAGGAATTTCATGCATCACACATGGTATATTGATTGAAGAACCACCTATCTAAGCCATACCTTGATAGGGATTGAACATAGGAGCACCCTAAATTGGTTAAGTTGGCTAAGACTTTGAAAGTCTATGCTTACCTTTATCTCACCTAGCTCTCTTATGAACTTATAATGAAAAGAGGGGAACCCTTGTCTCTGAATGTGACCTAGTCCTCACCCTTGGTAATTCCATATTGAAAGATTTGAAACCTATTTGAAATATGATATGTAAATCCTATCTTTGTAAAAACTAATGATAAAACCTACACATTAAGAAAATTTGGTGAAAATATGTAGAAATAACAACAAAATACATCATTATTTAAATTTATTATCTCAAAAATATGTCTAAATACATGAATATGAATGATATTTACATGTCTAAGCTCAAATAAACTCAAACTTGCATATGATCTATCAATCTTTGAGTAAAGCAACTATTACTAACCTCAAACTTGTTGGATTCTCAGATCTCAAGTTATCTTTACCATAATTACTCATGGATCTTCAAAGAACATCTATATTTGTCTAAATAAGCACAAAGACTAGTTTAAAACCACTAACATCAATGATATTTACACAAATATGCTAAAATAAACACAAAAATGAAAATAATATATCAATCTTCAAACAAAATTCACCAAAATTAGCAAAGGTTCTTCAAATTCATAGAGCTTTAGCTAGCCCTCCTTATAGAACCATTTTTTTCCCTTGTTGATGTACATATATGTATAAATAGGTTCACATAGTGTTTAAGAAACACTTCTCATTTATAGATTCAAATAATCCATTGCATGAGTTGATGGATGTGATAATCCCATTATCCTTGGTGGAATAGAGACATAATAGGTTGATTGTTTCACAAATTTATATTAGTTGGTGGTTTAGCCACTATGGATTAATAGTTAATCTTTGATTTTAAAGATGATCTATGATATTTAAAATGAATTTTCCTTAAAACCCAAGTTTAAAGATAAACTAATATGAATATTCACAATGAAATTGATCTAAGGTGAATTGATAAAAAAAATGAGCAAAAGGAAGGGTAGGGAAGAAAAGAGAAGTGTTGTTGATCTTTGTTTCAAACATCATGATAGAGTTATAATTTCATCTAAACATGCATTTAACCAATTTAAAACATGAATTATCATAATCTCAAATCCTATCACACATCAGGCAAACATCTAAGGAAGGTATGAAAAGATGCAAATAAGAACAAGATTTACTTTAAGAATTTTACCTCTACAAACAAATAGAATTATCACAGATGTAAAAAGAACAAACAAGGTGAAGTAAACCTAATAATTTTAAACTAATGTAACATAAAAAAATTTTAGTAAGTCTACAATTAAAGATGCACATTTATAATTCATAAGAACTAATCAAATCTGAAGATAAGATCAAACAAATGAGAGAGAAACCATGATAGCAATTCACATAAGCAAATATGGACAACTTTGTAGAACTCCTTGCTTATATTAATTCTATCAAAAGTTACAAATAGTTTTTTTCTCTAAAAACTCCCTCCCCTTTATAATTTTCAATACATATTTATATATACCATTCATGAGGTATGTTGGTTAGCCCTTCTCACATGCAACTAGATAAGTGTCAATATGTAACTATACAAGTGTCATAAACAAGTATTCCTTTAAAAATGTTTTAGGACCACTGACCTTATTTAAGTTTGACTAATAAGCCACATTATTACATATGCCCTTACAAAATAATATTCCTTCTTAAAATGTTATACAAGCTTAGTTACCAAAGGAATATTCCTTATCTAACTTAAGTCTATGTCTAATGACAATCTAACTCAAGTGCCAAAAAGATATTTCAATATGAGTTATATGCCTATGTGGAAATTCCATGTCATTATTTTTATTAACTTAAAATGTGACCATTCCCCTTAAGACACATGTCAACATCTCATTAGGTCTAGATCTTTGAAGAGTCCAATTAGGCTCGCACCATCAGATCATCTCAGCCTAGATAAATACGCTCTATCAGATCTTGTCCTATGTGATTAAACATGAGCATGCCACTTGGCAGATCCATGGGCTCTTAACATCCCTTTATCCTTATATTTTATAATTATCTATTATATCTCTATTAATAACCATGAGATCATGCTACTTGGTGAATCCATGGGATCTCTGAGCTCTTTTCATTGCTTGGGTTCCTTTATGCCACATGATGGAATCTATTTAGATCTAGGGTCATTAAATCTTCAACCCCTTTCTCACCATAGATTTTCTTCATGTATAATTGAATATAGATCATTGATTCCCATTCTACTCATCATGGTTGTGACACTTGTCATAATAGCATTTTTTCAAGCTCTATTCAAAATTCTACCTTCACACTATTGGATCTCTATTTACATGTTCCCATGATGGTGACACTTATCACCACTATGTTCACTTTAAAATATATATTTTTTTATTTTTATCTTGATCACACACCATTAGATCTATAGTTCTTGAGTTAATACACACCATAGATCTTGGTACTTGACTTTTTGACTCCTGCTTTACTCGTGAGCTTGACACTTGTCACGTCTAAGTTCACTCTATTCCTACAAACATTTAATAAAACTTTAAAAAATTTCCCCCAAAAAAGAATTTAGGACATAGTTATAGTCTAAGTTTTTTTTAATATTCATGTTAATAAGCATGACTAAAAAACCTTAGACTATAGTCTAAGCTAAGTTTTAAATTATAATAAAAGTTACTGCAGGTGTGCCACTTGTAAAATCCATGGGATCTCAATCTATTGACCTCATTAACTCTATGGAAGGGCCTATAGACCATTTATCTATCATCTAATCTCCCAAGATGTTTCCACTTGGCACTCTTAGGTAACTCTGTAGATCTGCTAACTTCATAACTCTACCCCATGCCATTATATCTTTGGTTCATGAATCAATGCACATCATTGATCTTGATTTAAAAATTTTGGACCCTCTATGGGTCATTTATCTCTTTACATTAGGCTCTGAGATCTTTCCATGTGGGTCATTTGCATTAGTCCTTAGGTCTTTTGACCTTTTGACCCACAAAAGAGCACTTTTTGACCTAGGTGATAGCCCACTTATCATTTGATTTGTGACTTAGGCTCTGCTATCTTTCCACTTGGTGGTTTTTCATTCAACCTCTTCCTACAAACAATGAGATATATGAAGGGCTCGGGTAAATATAAAGGACTTAGGACAAAAACCTAGCTTAAAGTTTTTTAGATTAATTTCTTAGTGGTATTAGTAAACATGACTAGGACTTAAGGTAAAGTTTAAATATAAGATTATGATAAATTACTTCCCACATTAAATTGATCCTACTCAAATTTGAATCTCATTTCAAAAAGACTTAGGCTGAATTATTTTTAGACTAAGGTTTTTTTAACATTATTAACCATAGATTCAATTTAGACAATTAAGGATAACAAATATTAATCAAAGGATCAATTAATCATCAAATCACAAAACCCTAAACAATGTTTATCTAAAAGGGATCCCATTAAATCTACAATCATAAAAACACCAGTAATAGTTATTAACAATAGTTAGAGATAAATTAACAAGGATTATGTAATTATGGGAAATAAGGCCAGGTGAGAGCTAGGGGTGGATGAATTTCAAATTTAAGATCCCACTTGGTTAGATATCTTCAATTTTAAATTCATCTACACCGATTTCTCTTATTTTTAAATTTTAGAGCATAACTTTGCATGATTTGAAGCAAGGGTCCCCATTTTCAAAACTAGTAGTATGTTAACCTCAACACTTACCTTGAATATGAAACCATTGATACTCAATATCTTCTTTGTAAAAATGTTCTTTATAAGATGTTTTTTTTTGTTCTTAAGGATCACTAAGAAAGGCCAAAGCATCCAAGACTTTTACAAAAGACAAGAACCTTCTCCAAGTATCTACCCTAAGATATAACCCCCCAAGTAGAGTGGTAGAAGAGTAGATTATAAAGAAGCACAAATTAATAATTAACTCTTTTTTGTCTCCAATAAATGATAAAATGAATGTGTATATATTTTTTAATCTAACACTAAACCTTTTTGAAAGTTTAGCTGACAAGGTTGGCCTAATCGAATCTATATCATTATGTGGTAAAAGCAAGTTAGGTCTTAGTCTATCTCAACTAGGAGCTGACCTAGACCCTTAAAATTTTTTTTATCAATTTTAATAAAGGGTCGATGGGGATGATAGTGTAATGTAAACCATCAAAAAGGGTTTTATGATTAGAAATGGGCTAAGTGAGGTGGCAAGTTCTTGGAGGAGTGGTCAATAGAGTAGATAAGGATTAGGGAATTGTTTAGGAGAAGGTTGGATTGATATAAATTGGTGGTATAGGGGACAATAGTATTTTAAAATAGAAATGGTCTACCCTTCCCTTTTTTGGTGTACCCTTTAAGACGTGCACTTAGAGAGATTGAGACTTGACGAGTTCCAACAAGAGATAAAACATCATTAATGGATAAAGTTTGAAAATATAATGTGTATACATATTCTCCACTCAAATCTCATAACGTGTCACTTAGGTGCAATAGGGGATGGTGCTTCGAGAAAAGAACATAACAACACACAATGCTAAAGCTAAATAAATTGTTATAATTTAAAGAATAAAACAACTAAAAATAAATGTTTGAAAATGAAATAACTAAAAATAAAATTAATGTATGTGTACCTTCACTTACCTTTATCACTAGATGGTTATTTGTTGTGTTTGTAGTTTTAGTCATGGAAGGTATAGAATCTACTTTAGATAAATCCAAGGATATAAAACTAAAGAGCAAAAAAAAAAAGTAGGAAAGCCAAGATAACTGACATGGTGTAGGCAAGATGTACTTATAAATTTTGTAAGATGGGGTGACAAATGATAATCTAGGATGAAATGACCAAGTTAAATTTTAGAGTAAATTGGGTAACTAAAAATCCAAGGCTACTAAATGGATGAAAAACTCAAATAAGTAAGCCTTAAGTAAGAAAGGAAAACCAACCAAGTCAAACAAAGGAACATGTCAAAAATGGTAATCAAACATCAATGTAAAATCAATAAAATTCTTCACTTAAATAAACATGGGCAAGAAATGGTAAAATAACATTGATTAGTGAGTAGTAACAATCCTTACTCAATCATAAATGGAAAAAGTTCATAAAAGGGAAAACAAGATTGGTGAGTAAGAAGTAACAAGCCAACCTCACTCAATAATGGAAAAATCACATGAATGTAGAAATAGACATAAGTTTCCAAAATAAAAAACAAACCAATGGAAAATAGAAAAATAAACCAAGGTAATTATAGAAATGTAAAGCAATGGTATAAATAAAGTAATCCATAGTGATGTAAGCATATTCATTTATTCTAAAGATATATAAAATTGAAACAAAATAATTCTAACATGTTTTTAAGATGTGAAGAAGAGGAAATATAGAATAAATGGGAAAATAAATTTTGAATCACACTTGCCTGTCAAGGGGGGAAATGAAATGGATTGAGGGTAAATAAAGGAAAAATCAAGGTAAATAAACTTTTTATCAAAGTCAAGGAACTTAAACTAGGTTTGTCAAAACAAGAGGACTTTTGACATTAAGGACTCTAAAGAACTCCTATCCACACAAATATTAGGTCATCAAATGAAATATGAATATCATGCCATGAAGGCTATATGCATGAAAATTAAAATGAACCTACCTTCCCACAACATGTTTCATATTCATCAAGACCCCTTACAAAGTTGTCAGTCTACTACAAAGATTGGGTACTTATGTGAGAAAGTAGGTAGCACCATAGATTATTTTGAACTCTCCTATCTCAATCTATCATCCTACCTCAACTCAAGGGACCTCGACTCTATCATGAGGCTAACTTTGGATTTTGAGATTTAATTAGAAGTAGGAGATGTGATATTAATCACATCTTTTTGGATGATTTTGACTTTTGAGGTCGTATATTACCTTTGTATCATTGCCTTTTTTTAAATGATTTGGATTTAAAGTTTTGATGGATTTTTCTATTCCTCCTCCATATATATTCAAATAACCAAACATGGGTGTTAAAGATGACTATAATTTGAAAACTTTAGACTTAGTTTCTAGGAAAGAGAACTTAGAGAACATGGTGTCTAAGGGAATTGTTTATTCATGTGAAATAAAAGTGATATCTTAAATTTTACCTTACTTTATCCAAAGTGGAATGAAAGGAAAGGAAATCAATGATAATGAAGCATGAAATAATTTTAATTACTTCAAATCAAAGAAAATGTGACAAAGGTTAAAAAGAGATAAACTGATAGGGAAGTGTGATTCCTTATCATAAGAATGTTGAAAAGTGTATGGAAACATGATAATATAGTTTTTTGGGAAGGTTTGATCTACAAAATAAGTAAAAACTAAAGGTGAGAACAAGGGATCAAAAGTGTGTAACCATTTCTTGACATTCTAGAAAAAAAAACATTGAATTAATTAAAAATGGTTATATTATGAGGAGGGCATGGTCCTATCCATGGTCTTGCAATACAAATAATAAAAATAAAAACCCAAGAGGGTGAAAAAAGCATGGAAAAATAAATATTATAAATTTGGTATTTATGAGGAATACCTGATCTTATCCATGGTTTTACACTGAAACTCACAAAAATAAAAACCCAAGAAGATGTAAAATGCATTGGGGAATAACAAAGTTGATATGAAATTAAAAGGAAGTCATGAGGAAGACTGGGTCCTATCCATAATTTTACAATGTAAATCATTATATAAAAATACAAGAGGTTAAAAAAATAATTGGAAAGTAACAAAATAATAAGAGTAAATGAAGTCATGAGGAAGATTGGGTCTTATCCATGGTTTTACAATGCAACTCATGAGAAAGAGAAATCAAAGGACCAAGAAAAGGAACTAAAGTTTGTGGAAAGAGAAACTATTATGGAGAGTGAAACCCATGTAGATACCCTAAAAAAAGTGTTAGTAGGATATCATAAATAAAGCATGATAAGAAGATAAAGATATAAACAAAGTACTTCATTAAAAATTTTGTATTTGTGAGTTCTTTGAAAATATGGCCTGCATTAGTTTGAAAGTGATAGGTATTAGGACCAAGTATATCTTTTACTAAATAAGGGCCCCACCATTTTTGGTTGTATTTTCCTTATTTATCATTGGTATATTATTATTTAAGGACTACATCACCAACATTGAAATTATATGCTTTGACCATTTTGTTATGTTATCTGGTGATACGAGCCTTATATTGTTGATTGTGTTTTAGAGAGGATAGAAAATGTTTGTTAAGAAGATCAAGAGAATGAAGGTGAGATTCATGTAATTATTCATTGGGTGTGATACTATGAAGACATATACAAAGAGAGGGAAGCTAAACTTGTAATAGGGGGACATATTTATAACCATAGACTAGAGAGAATAGTGTTTCCCTAGTGGTAGTGCATATGCTAGTGAGATAGGCCCAAGAGAATAATATAAATGAAGATGCCAATCCATATGAGTTTCATGGATTGCCTTTTGGAGGATTTTATTGAGGTATTTTTTATTGGTCTCTACTTGGCCATTGTATTGTGTATGGTATGGTGTGGAAAATATGTGAGAGATTTTGAATTTATCACATAGTTGTTTCACATATTTAATTTTGAAATTAATGCCATTATCAAAAATGATAATATGGGAAACTAAAAAATGACAAATTATTTTATTGAGTATGAATTTATAAATGGTGGTTCCTATGACATTGAAGAGAGGCATGGCTTCGACCCATTTAGTAAAATATTTGGTAGCCATGATGATAAATCCATACCCATCTTATGATCTAGGTAGTTTGCCTATGAGATCTAGTCCCCACATTGATAATGGGTAAGGAGATTCCCTAGTTTAGAGCTCAGATAGTGGAAAATGGATGAGATCATCATGAATTTGGCAAGGAATACACTTTTTATCAAACTCAATAGCCTCATTTTCAAGATTAGGCCAAAATTATCCCATATATAGGCATTTATGTGTTGTAGCATGCCCACTAAAGTGACCAATATAAATTCCCCCATGTTCTTATTTAATGAGAGGAGGAACCTCTTATTTTAGTACATAACAAAGTAGGGTACCTTTATCACTAGGATAATAAAGGGTGTTATATCAAAAGACATATTTGAACTCTTGTTTGTGAATTCAAGTCTTTTTGTGGGAATTCATGTTTAGACGATAGGTTTGATGCTCAAAGAATTGGATAATATCTTTGTATCATGGGCTCTATGGAATGTTAATAGAATAAATATGATAGATAAGGGAATCTTGTGATTGGATGGAATATCAATATTTTTTTATTTGAATGACAAAGGTAGAATTAGTAAGAACTTGTTGTGGATGAAATAGATATGCTAAATAAGTGAATCAGTGATAGAGTTTTGATCTCTAGGGATAGGCTTGGTGGTAAAATAAGTGAATATTTTGGCAACAGTAGTGGTTATTTGATTATAACTAATAATATTTCAAATTTTACATGGATAATTACCATTAACATGTTGGAAACTTAGTTAGGAGTCGCCGAAAGTGTATAGATATGTAATGTATAAGTCAAGTGTTGTTCTCATGTCTAGGATTAATGTTTCATATTATGTCATTTTATTAGTGACATAAAATGTAAGTTGAAATGCCAAAGGGATAATTTTACCATGAGGACTAGTGAGTATATAACCTACTCCATCTCCTTGAAGTCATTTTCCACCATAAAATGAAGGGTCCAAGTGTCTTCATGTAAATCAATGTTAATTTCTATAAGTTCTTTGATGATTAATTTTGATTTAGTAGTATTGGGAATAACAAAGGAGTCTTATTGATTATTTATTATATATCAATAGTGAAGTTATGGAAGTAATATTCAATAGATATAGCCTAATTAAGACCTTCAATATAGAAGATATTATCATTAGGGAGACTGTCTCGAAGGTGATCAATAATAGGTATGGGAGCTATTATGAGTTGATTAGTAATGACTTATCCTTTGATAGTTTTTTACATGATAATGTAGAGATGAAATCACATTACAAGAACCATTTACTTGTCAATTATGTCTCCTATGGGAAAGGGTTTAGATAAAAAGTGACAAATTGGATTAGAATGAACTATAACATAAGTAGTTTAATAAATCATATAATTACAAAGCTTTTTAGCTACAAAATAGATAGCGAGGAAATCATGTTCTACTTTGGTATAATATTTTTCATAGTCAATGATACCTTGAAAGATATACTATATGGAATGTTATCTTCTATTATCATCTTGTTGGGAGAGCATTTCCCCAATTGATACAAGTGTGCAAGAAGTGTACAAGATTAAAGGATGTTCACTGGAGGGTGGATGAAAGGTGGGTGGATGGATTAATGATTATTCCATATTGTCAAATGATTTTGATAAAGATCAGTCCATTTAATAGCATTACCTTTTATTTATATGGGAGTTAACATAATAAATGTGATAATCCATTTTGGGGATAAATCATCATATTTCCCCAAGATTTATAAGGTAAGTACAAATATCTGGAATGGAATTAGGAATATGCATGTTTAAAATAATGTTGATTTTAGAAGGATCAACATCAATACTGAAAAGAGAGACTAATAACCTTATAAATTTACTAGATATGATGCCAAATACACATTTTTAGGGGTTTAGTCTAACTTTATATTTGATAAGTCAATCAAAGATGATAACAAGATCAGAGAGATGAGTTTTCAGCTTTTATATTTGATGATGAGGTCATCCACATAGGTTCTCACATTATTATGGATAAGGCCATGAAAAATGTGTTGGAGAGTTGTCATGATAATGTCATGGTGGTGTCATGGAGATGCTCTAGTGAGTGGATAAAGTGCTTTGATAGTCTATGTGACAATGACAAAGTGTGTAATGTGCTTATTCTTGTATGTTTGAAGGTGGCTTGGCTGATCTTCAGTATTGACATGGTTAGAGATGTTTACGGATGAGGATGGTGATTGGATAATGTGAAAGAGTTACCTAATATTTTATATATTATTTTATATCTTGTGTGAAAAATTGGAATTCATCTGGTTAATCATAGTTTTCATCTAGACACTTTGGGTCTAATGGCATAAAATCTAAGTAGGTAGTTTGATGACATCACCATTTCTATGTGGGAATGAGTCAAGAGGAGTTGGTTATATGGATGTGATCATAATAGTCCCTAGTTATTATGGACTATATCTCAATTCATGCATTGATGCATGGTTAAAGATATGAGGGTGCAAAGTTGGCTTCTCAGTCAAATTTCATTGTTTTACCATACTTAGCCAAATTTTTAATATGGCCAAAAAGATTTGAGTAAGCATGTTAATGAGGTTATAATTTAAAAATATAGAGGTGATAGAATAAAATTATCATATGGGTTTATTCATTTTTTTCCTAGTTTATTTTCACTAATTTTCAAATCATGCAATGTAGTGCATCAAAAGATATGCATATGCAAAGTTGTGATCCCAAGCAGTTTAACAATTTTGCAATGTCAAAGAAAGATCTAAGTGAGAATTTTGATGATGTTATATATTGTACATGTGAAGGTTTCATGTTATATTTTTATGGTAGAGTACCCTGAGGATGTGTTGAAGAGAAGATCATTTTAATGACTTTTTGTATGACTTATTGGTTATAATTTTATTGGTAGAATAGTGTGTTTATTGTTTGAGTGTGAAAAAAGGTGAAGTGTGTTGGTTAGAATTCCATCATTATGTGTTGAAGAAATTATTACATAAGTGGATATGTTCATTGGTGTTATTATGGTAGCTCAACATCTAAGGTGGTTGTAGCCTCATTGCAAGGTAATTCTTGATAAAAGGTCTAGTTGTTGTTGTAGCTCAGCTAGATAGGTATGGCAACACCTTATGGGATTATAATCTCACTAAATAGGGATTGAAGTTCCTTGATAATTTATAGATGGTATAAATTATATCTTTTTATTATAATATAGTAGTCCAATTTTAGGATCTAGTAGGTTTTATTCCCCAAGAGGGTTTCTCACATATATCATGTGTTATGTGATTGATCTTGCATTATCTTTCTTGCTCTTTACTATGAATGTTGTATATGATTCATGAATTATTATGATAACTGATTAAGTATTTTTAAAGATCAAAATTGAAGTTGGATTATTTGGGCTCATTGATTCACCTCCCTCTCAGTGATTATACCTCTAACAATTGGTATTAGAGTGAGGTCCTTTGGTAAAAGCTTGACATATTAAAGGTTATCCAAGGTATAATGGATAGTCAAAATGTGTAAGGTGGTTTCTCTACTAAACAAGAACCAATGTTCAATGGATATAATTATGATTTTTGGAGTGCCAAGATGAGGACATACATTACCTCCCTAAGTTTTGATGTATGACAATCTATTCTAGATGGTTATGTTTCTCCTATTAATTCTTCATCTAGTGTTGTAGACAAGAAGATATTTGAGAATAACTCTAAGGCAATGAATTCCATCACTTGTGGTCTTATAGAAACTAAGTTTACCAAAGTAATTCATTGTATATTTACCAAATAAATATGGTATAAATTGAAGACTATTTTTGAAGGAGATTCAAAGGTTAAACTTGCTAAGTTGTAAACTCACAAAAGGCAATTTAGAAGATACTGTGGCATCCTTTATGTAGTGAGTTGATGAGATTATGAATATCATCAAAGGTTTTGAAGATATTTTTGAAGAAATTACTATTGTTCAAAAGGTATTAAGGTATCTATCCCCCAATTTTGATCTAAAAGTATTTGCTATAGAAGAGAGTCATGACCTTAATTGAAGATGGATCAATTGCATGGCACCCTTACTACCTATGAGATGAGAAAGAATGATGATATACCATAAAAGAAGGAAGATGCATTAAAGATAGAGATGAAGCCTAATAAGAAGTTGCAAGGTAATAAATCCAAAGAGGATGACATAGATGGCATTGATGATGATGAACTAATTGATTTAATAACTAAGAAATTGAACACTAGCTTAGGAAAGTATAAGGGTAAACTACCCTTCAAATGTTTTAACTATGGAGAGATAGAACATTTTGCTTAGAAGTGACCTCATAAGCATGAGAAGAAAGATGATGAAAATCATGATTAATAATAAGATGAAGACATACATGAAGAAAGGATTTAGAAAGTATAACAATAAGAAGAGATCCTTTAAGAATAAGAAGATTCTTTAAACAAAAGAAGATTACATCTCATCAGATGAGAGTGAAGATAGTGACTCAGAATATGATCACGAAGATGATGGTCTTGCTGAAGATGAATCCCTATTCATGGTTGAGGAAGGAAGTTTCTCACATCAGAAGGAGTCTACATGGAGTGATTCAGATGATGATGAAGATGAGGTAGACTATGACACTGTTTTGATGAATGCTCTTAAAGAACTAAAGATTGAGAAGAAGACCGATAATAAGATGAAGTCCAAACTTAAGGACTATGAGGATAAATTCAGTTTGTTAAAAGCATGTTATTGATAGATATAGTCTTATTAATGAATAATAAAAAAAGACTGTAGATGAATGCCCAAGGTATGTTTTTGAAAATGAATCTTTGAAATTTGAGATAGAAAAGATAGCTAGTATGGTGAAGAAATTTATGAGATTTGAAAAGAGCTCATGTGATCTAGACAATATTTTGAGTGGTTAAAAGCATGTTATTGATAGAAATAGTCTTAGTAATGAATAAGAATAAAAGACTATAACTCAAGACAAGATGAAGAGTAATGTGAACCAATAAAATCATACTTTAAAGATAAATCATTAGATAAGGAATGAAGGTGATGGTAGAATAAAGACAAATTAGATCAGATAGCCAAATGCCATGAGGTATTCAAGATTCAATGGGTATTATTATACATGTGATCAATTTGGTCATATGGCTAGAGAGTGAAAGAGACCTATTAGAAATGAATTTTCATGGGACTATGATAAGGGTCATCAGTCAAAATGTGTGAATAGAATCAAGTAATTAATTGTCTTGATGTGGGACACTTTGAAAACCATTGTCCACATAAGATTAGACAAGGTGAGTCATCTTTAAAAAGGGGATGTTGTTTTGTTTGTTATGACATAGGACACATTGCATATTTCTATAAAAATAAGGTAAGGCAAGCTAAATTTCTTTAAAAATCTATGGTGTGCTAAAATTATGAATAGAAAGGTCACATTGCTAGGTTCTAAAAGAAAAGACCCAAAAGATAGAATATATTTAATCAAGCTCCTAAAGTTCAAGAAAGAAGGAAAGTTAACACATGGAAGCCAAAGGTGATAAGGGTGTTTCATGATGAGACTGTAGGTCTAAGTAATATGTTTACTATGGTGGAGAATACTTTTGAAGTTAAAGAGTCCCAAGAGGTGTCATTGTCTATTCATATTGAGAATGAAGAGACTAATCTCAAAGAGAAGACCAAGGTATTGGTTGAGACTAGTCCTAAGGTATGTATGGATCTAAGTGAACATCCTACTATAGATGAGCATCTATCATGTAAAGAACATCAATTTTTTATGCCTAATGATGAGGTTCCAAGATATAAAGAATATTATTTAGATGATAAAGTATGTAATGAGACTGTATTGTCTCCATGTATTATGAATTCAATCATAGAAGAAAAGGAGAATGTTTTAGCAGATGAGGAAGTTATTTTTTCTAAGCCAAATAAGAAGAATAAATAAAAATATTAGATGAGCAAGGAGGAGATGCAATATGAGGAGTTATTTTTGTTTTAGAGTATTAAAGTATAGAAGGTGTCTCTATACATACTTATTAAGTGACTCCTTTTAGTAGATAATCATGTTTGTGTGAACAAGATGATAATTCAAATCAAAGAAGGTCTTTTGTTAGGGGGGAGAAATAATATTCATGAGCATGTTTCATAGCTTTGTGAAGGACCTGTAGTACAGAGTCAGATTGGGTGGTTCCAGATGGCTTAATGAAATTGATGCAAATATCAAGAAGTGTTTGTTGCTCAAAAAGGTATATGCATTTATTTGTGGTATTCTCTAGTTTTTTTTAGTTTTGAAGGTGTACATGTTCCAAATGAGTATTTTTGAGTGCTCTCAGTTTTTCTCTATTTTTGGTTTAGGGGCAAGCAGGCCTAAAATGGGTTATAGGATGTATGGGTTCCCAAAGGTATGGAAGCTCAATTTTTTGTCCAAAAGTGTGTTATGGGTGTCTCTAAGTGTGCAAGAATTTTTAGAGGTGGAAATTTACTAGAAGGAGGTTTGTTGACATTACTTGTTTTTAGTTTTTAGGGTTTTGGGTTCTACTAGAAAAGTGGTCTACTTTATGAGTTGAGGTTTGAGGATTCATTATTTGTTTAATGGGCCAAATGGGTGGTAAAATAAAGTTTCATAGAGTTTTTAAGGTTTGTGGTTCTCAAATTATTTAAGTTTTTTTATTGTAGAGGGATAATTAGCTAGTAGGTTTGTGAAGGAAGTATGTTGCAAAGGATGATCCTATTATTGGGACCAATATCCCCCTTTCTTCCACTTTACAAATGGGGACCCTTGTAAGCATTTTATAATCTCTAAATTTTAGTCTAGTTTTGAATAGGGTTACTCTTGTTAGAATTTAAAGATCATCTACCTAAAAAGGGATGAGTCTTTGTAAGTTTTAAATATGATTTATAAACTAACCTTGCTAATAATTGTCTTTAGATGACTAAGCATAGGTTTCATGGAAAAAGATAGGGTTATTGAATAAGAAACCCTTGGAGTTCACATTCAAATTTGGTAGGATTTAGATCATTGGGGAAAAATTAATAAAAGGACTGAGGAAAAGCTTACATCATGTTTTAAACATGACCCAAGCCTCTTTCTATCCCTTTTTTCCCATTATTGCATATTTTTCTATGGGTTTAAATGGCTCATTTTATAAAGTTCTTTTGAAAGGTCACCTAACTTGGGATAAAAGATTAATATTAAGGCCTTGATGCTTAGTATTGGACTTAGCCTTAAATATTCACCCCAAGTATTTATATTTGTGGGTCTACTAATTATCTTTCATGCTCTTTTTAGATCTGACTATGATCATTTGCTCATCGATCTCCATCTAATGGTACATCGAGCTTGAAGACTTTTCAAAGGATTCAAAAGCTTGACACATGGTTGGTCACCCTAAGAATCATGTAATTAATGGTCTAGGCCCATCAAAGATCTAATGGTGATCACTTACACACCAATTTCCATATGACAGTGCATCAATCCTAAAGACATGTCAAAGGCTTTGTGAGCTTGACATGTGGCTGATGTACACTCAAGATAACTGACAAAGCAAAGGATCATAAAGTTCCACAATGGAGACAAGTGGTTTCCTAATAGATGAGATAGAATATTTAATAGGACCTACATAATAACAATATACAATTAATGGTCTAAGCCTGTTGAAGATCCAATGGTGATTACTTACTCACCAATCTCAATCTAACAGTGCATCAAGCCTAAAGGCTTTTCAAAGTCTTTGCAGGCTCAACATATGGATAATGTATACCCTAAGAAACATGCATATAATGGTCCAGGCCCATCAAGGATCCAATGACAATTACTTGCTCACTGATCTCCATCCAATGGTGCATCAAGCCCGAAGGCTTTTCAAAGACCCCACAAGTTCAACACGTGGCATAACCATAAACATAAGGATCAAGAGACCAATGAAATCCAAGGGGCTTGGATTTAGGTTTTCAAAAATAAATAAAGAGGAAATTAAAATCCAATAACTAGTGCCTAAGGTGGCAAGTATGAAAATTGCCATAAAAGATATAGAGCTAGGTCACTTGGACTCCATGTAAGCCTAAAAGATCCATTTAAAATGATTTCCTTATCTTGAAATCACAAAGAGATGTGGGAGAGAGATAAATCAAATCTAAAGCACGTATAGAGTTAAGGCCTGTAGATTTCACCATTAAAGCTCAAGGTAATACCCAAACTATCTTTAAAAGGAGGTTCAAGTTAGTTCAATTAGACATAAAATAATTAGGACAAGTGTGACTAAATCTAAAGAGGTAGGTGATTATGTAAAATACTTAGATACTATGCAAAATTTGTTTAATACCATCAATGGAAGTGGGTAGGCAACAAATGAATATCAAAGAAGAATTTTATCTATCTTCAGATAATGAAGGGAGGGTCTTTAAATACATAGAGCTAGACCTAATAGCCTTAAACATGCATGGAATTAGGAATTAGTCTAATTTATTCTTCCTTATGGAGGAATTGTATCCAATTTATTAGGAGGAAAAGATGAAAGCCTCTATGCATTATAGATACAATGACCTAGTCTCAATTTAGTTGGTATGCCTCCACCATGCCATAGCCAAACTAGAGGTAATGCATTGTATGGACCTCCTTACTCCCATTTTTGTTGATTTTAAGATAGATAAAGAATGGATCATTTAAGATGGAATAAATAATAAGGTTTCATGTATCACCCCTATGGCCTTCAAAACCTATTATAATCTCCCCTTACCTCATGTTGATCTCCCATCCTTGAGAGATTGGGCAAATACCCAAGACCTAGATTCAGTCCTTTCACCTTGGCTGATCTAAGGATCACATATTTTTATGTCCCCTAATGGTTATATTCCTATTTTACAATTTATATAATTTTTTAGGATATATATGACCTTATTTAATCAATCCTTTGGTACCTCATCCACTTCTTATGTAAACAAGGTTTGGGTATCTTATGTTCACTACATGTTAGAACAGAACTTAACCCCTCCCATTAGAGACCTAATAAGATTTTTATTAGCCAAACAATTCGTATCCATTAAGAGAAGGACCTAGAAACAATTTTATATGATGTCATATCTTTTGGATTCAATATTGACCTTTTTAGCCTTCCTTGGCATCTGAAATTGGTCCCTTGATGGTAGAACCACTATTTTTCATCACTACTCTAAATTACATATATTCAAATATAAGAACCACATGTAATTTATCTATGATGGTGTTTTCCCATCTAGTTATGAGGTAATCAATATTTTCCCTATTCCAAGACTCCACCCTCTAATCAAAAGGCAAGTAAAATCCATGGGGGATGTTTAGTTCTATTCAGATTACACTGTGATAAGAATAGAAGGAATCATGATTCAACCCTACCGATTGCCCATTCATGTCCATTTCAAGATTTTATAATAAGAGATTGTCTATCAAATTATCCATGGTGTTGATGGGACATGGAAGAAAAATAAGAAGGTTTAGGTCCACCCCTTTCCACTGGACATTAGCAGGATTGTGATTAAGGATTGGAAGCAACTGGAAATTATGGTGATCCATAGAAATTCTTTTGATATCTAGCTAGATGACCTTAAGATGTGGGACCTGAATAATAGAGTGAACAACCAAATATAAGATAAAAATGTCCCAAATATTAAATATAAACATCAACCAGGCATGGGAAATGGTATCTATACAAGGGCAAATAACTTTGAAGAGGTCTTATCTAGGATCAAAGGCTATAATATCTAGTTAGAGAAAAGGCTTGTCAGAGACAATTAACCCTCAGGAGAGAGATGTCAATTACATCCCTTACATTATCACTTATTGCCAAGACCATCTGGGTTTTCTCATTAGGAACCACCTATTATAGGATAATATTTTGATCCTCAATGAGTAGAATTGACAAAGCAATCCAAGGTTGGGCAACCTAAGGATATAAAAGGAAAGGATAAAGTTATGGTTAAAGAGATAAAGATAGAACATAGACCTGGTGAGGGTCCTCAACCCCACACATCCCCATAAAGGCCTCCTTCCCTAGTGGAAATTATTAACATGATTTCCCTAGAGGTAGGATAAATAGTAAAAAGTGCCCTTATTAACATTGTAATTGCCTATGGATCTGATAGGGAGGAGGATCCCTCTGATACAATAAGCAAGGATTTGACTCCACTAGATGGATGAAATAGATAATAAAAATTGTCCTTGGTGCCCCTGGCACCTAAAAATAAGCCTAGGTTAACCTTCACTCAACCTACCAGTGAAGTTAACCTCTTAAGTGAGGAGAACCCTATTTATGGACCAGCTATTCCTGACTAGTTTGTTTATGGAAAATTTTAAAAAATATCATCTCTCTCCATCATTGGACTTAACATGAGTTGGAAAAGATATGTAGGATAATGTCAAGCCATGGATCTAGAGAATTATAAATATAGAAGTAGAGAGAAGGATCTAAATCCGTCATAACAAAGAGAGCTAGGGGATTGACACCCCAAAGGCCTTTGGGAGTTCAAATGTAGAAGTTCTCAAGTAGCTATAATTAAAGGATTATAACACATAGGTCTAATTAAATATAGACACATCAGGTTTTGATAGAATAGTGATAAAGAAGACAACCATTGGCACCGAGGAGTTCACCTTTAAAAAGGTGAAACATTTTGTGGGCTTAACTCCTATCCAAAGGTAGGTAGTAGGGGAACATCCCATCCATCAAGAGGACATGGCTAGTTTAGTGGTGGCACATTCATTAATGACCTTGGTTGGAATCTAAGGAATGAAACAAAGGATCGCCAACTTAGAGAAAGAAATATAGTATGTGGAAGCCCAAGTCCTACTTTTAATCCCTAAAGATATAGTAACATTGATAAATAGGTCCTTCTTCAACACTTTCGAAGGGTTGAAGGCCTTGAAATCTAGATCAATTATCTTAGATCATAAAATTGAGAAGGCACAAACATTAATTACTTAGTTTCAAATCTCTAAAGATTAGGTAGTTAAATTGATCAATATCCATAACACCAAATAAGTCCAAGGCATCAGGATCATCATGTTCACAAACTTACATGCCCTCCTAGGAGTCATATAAGACATGATATTAGACTTGAATAGATGGTGTGATAATGCCAATAGCCTTTTGGAGTAGGAAAAACATTGATGGTAAGGATGGAGGAGATATTAAAGGACCTATTGGGAAGACCATCCAAGACCAATGCCACAAGGTTAATGGAAGATGAGGAGTTCAGATAGAGGGTTAGTCAACACATCCAAAGCATCAAAGAAAACGAAGGCTAGGATACCAAGGACAATCATAAGGTCCTTGGTATCATAATCACATCCAAAATATATATTATATAAGCTCAATGCATCTAGGAAATTAAGGCCAAGAGTGATAAGGAATTTGACAAATTGGCAATTTAAGAAGAGGATTATTTGATGAAGCCTGTCATAAATTTTGAGCTCATCAATGAAAAATACACTAAGGCAAAGAATATCCTTAGATAGAAGCCCAAGGGCCCCACTAGTGTATCATAAAATAGTATTATTTTTCTAAAATATATGTTAGTCTATTAGCATATACTTATTCTTGTCAAAATTGGCATGAAAGCCTCTCGCATTGTGTCTTTATATTAAGGACAATTGTCCTTATCTTGCATGCAGATATTTTGAGAATGTTAACTGGTGAACCATCTATATTTCCTATAAATACGTATGGATTACCATTTTTTAGGGAAAATAATTTTTTGAGAAATTTTGTACTAAGAGCATTTAATATAACTAACAAATTCTGAGAAGATTGTCTATATAGTTTGTCAAATGTCCATATTGTCTCTCAATTGCATATTATCATCTTGAATTTGAATGATTATCCATATTTTGAGTCATATTATCTATCATAAGGTTGTTTATTTTTTCTAATTCTAGATTAACTATAAATATCTCAAGTACTTCATTTTATTTTTATATACATTTGGATGTGCTTAGGCTATTCAGACGACAGTAGCAAACGTTTAAAGTAAACTTGGTTCTTACTTATGGTTTATACATTTCCTCTAAATTTTGCCTAATTTTTGATGTAATATAATTTCATACTATTTTATATCATAAATTGGTTCATGTGTGCTCAAAGTAATTAGAATTGTTTCATAATATTTAAGAATCTTTTGCAAGCGCACCTTTCCCCTTTTCTACCTTACCCTTCTTTTTTCACCTTTTTTATTAGAATTCAACTAGTTTAAATATCTTTGTTAATATCCATTTAGATTAATATATCCACTCAAACTATCACAAAAAATTTAGACCCCAATGGCTCCTAACCACTAAACTTAAATAAATATTTTGGATAGTTCTCGTACTCTACATCTATTCCACCATAGACATCACCGAATTGTCACAAACTGTAACTCATGCCTTGGATTTTTAAAATCCTAAAATGATAAGTGTTCATCAACACTAAAGAGCACCTATGTTACATTTAGAAGCATCAACAAGAGGAAGCTCCATTCATGCTAGAAGGAGGGCCATAATTGTGATAGTTAGTATGTAAAAGTTTGAAAGGCTTTCAGTGTTTAGTAGTTCTTTGTTCTAAGTGAAAAGGTCATTGTTCTTTATGTATATTTGTGTTTATTCAAGCAAAGATATTAGTTATTTACAAAAGGAAATTTTGATTTTGGTAAAATAGCTTCAAGATTTAAGGATTCATGGTATTTGAACCTAGTATGGGTTATTTTGGCTAAATAGAGATGATTTTTTAAGAATTTTGAGCTTATTTAGGATACAGGTTGCAAAAAATGCTCATCTTTGTGTGATTCAACACATCTTTGAGATTATTTGGTCGAATATTAATGTATTTTATCTTTTTATGAGTGAATCCTTGAAAAATAAGCTTAGTGAACAAGTTGTTTATTGATTCTATATGAAGATCTAACTTGACTCATCATATTTCAAACAAGATCTTTAATCTTCAAGCTAGAATTACAAAGGATCAGGACCAAATCACATTTAGAGACTAGAGAGCCCTTGCTCAAACTAAAAATCCACAGAAGAACTAGGAAAGGTAGAGGAAGGTGTAGGTGTTCTAAATATCTTTCATCTTCACCCTTGCAAGGGATTCCTATGTTTGATCTTCATCCAGGCTTAGAAGTCCCCTCATAAATATACTAGGTGTGGTTCAAGACTTACCACATAATCTTAAGAAATATTTACCAATACTTAGTCCAACTAGTATTATAACTACTGAAGAACATGTTAAATCTTTCAAAGCTATTTTAAGATTGTTAAATGTTATTCATAAAGATGTAGTGTTTAGGTTTTTTCCATTTACATTCAAAGATGTTGCATGTGAATGGTTCCTTATTTTTCCTAACAATTGTATTACCTCAAGGAATAACTTTGACACTATCTTTATTGATCAATTTGGAAAGATCATAAACCCTTGCGTCATCTATCATCAATTCACAACTATTAAGAGAGATACAAGTGAACCTATTAGGTCCTTCAATGTTAGGTTCCAAAACATGTTTAGTCAGACCATGGCTCCATATAAACATAATGAAGCTTTAGCTCTAGAGGTTTACAAAGATGTTATTGACCCCATGACTTATATATTTCTTAAAAGGTCTATTCCCAATTATCATCACATTGGTTCAAGCTTATTCTGAAGCAGTGGTTATTAATGACCAAATGCAACCCCAAGAATAGATGGCTTATTCTATCAAAAATGTTAATCCTCAAATGTTGACATTAAACCTTTTCCTAAATAATAACCAAAATACTGCAACATTAAACTAATTCCCTACCTTTAATGTATTACCTAATAGCCATGTTGCCCCTAATCAGAACCTAGGTTTCTTGAGCCATCAAGCTACTAATGGATCTCATATTAATGACCAAAAGGCTTTAGTGCCTATCAATGACATTAGCAATAGCCAAGGTCAAAATTTTGAGGCTCCAAAGAATGAGAATGAATCTATATTAAAAATGGTCAAGAAGCTCAGCATAGACTTCTTGCAATTATAAAAGCAAGTTGGTAATGTTAATGATAACCTTGGAAGGAACTTCACTTTCCAAAATTTTAATAGGCCTAGAAATAGATTTCAAATTGAAAATTTATACAATAATAAAGGTAATGAGCCTTTCTCTAGCAAAAGGACTATGGATATCAACCTCACTAATATTGCCTTACCAGACTACTGTAGGGTGCATGCTACCTCTAAGCATGGTGAGATTGACTACATTGAATTTTTCGAAGCCATTAAATCTTTTTAAAGGTAACTTGACACATTTGAATTGGTTTCAAACAAAGATGTTACTATAAGTCTTTCTCAATCTAAACCATCTAACTAAGTGCAAATGGTAGAAACTTTTCAATTCCCTTTTCAAGAAGATAATGAGTCTAAGATAATCCCTAAATAAATTCAAGCATTCCAATAGTTCTTGAAAACATATCTTATAATAAACAAGGAGAAAAAATAGCCTTTGAATACTTTTAACCCACCTAACATCTATGGGACCCCTCCAAACACTGTATCAAAGAATAATCCTAAACCTCCCAAAGGAAGATCTTCCAAACCTGCTATTGATCCTTCAAGCAAAATTGGTTACAATATTGTGGAAGATATGAAAAAGATTAAAGCCAATATCACTCTACATGAGCTAACTCAGATCATAGAATAAAGAGACTTGCTCTTGTAATCCTTGTCTAAGAAGCTTGAGAAGTTCCCTAAGAGCAATAATGAAAATATAACTATGAAAATAACTAAAGCAGATTCCCCACCCTTCTTACTTATAGTTAGGATATTTGGGAAGAATGTCCATAATTGTCTTTTAGATTTTGGAGCCTCAACCAATATCATGCCTATTAGGATATGTGAATAACTTGGGTTAACACTAATCAAGTCTAATAGGATGGTTACTCAATTGGATAAATCTAGAGTCAAGGTCATTGGGGAACTATTAAATGTGCATATGAAATCTAGCTAGTGAACCTAGTGTTCCACAATTCATTGACATACAAGTGGTAGATATTCCTAATGCTTATGGATTTCTCTTGAGTAGAGAATGGACTAAGGTCTTAAATGGTTACATGTATACTAGTTTCTCACACTTGTGGCTACCTTGGAAAGGTATGCTAAATCAAATAAGAGTAGAAAAAGAACCCATAATGAAACACATGATAACATAATACAATGTTGTCAATGAAAAGATAAACTTCCTAGATTCTAATGTAGGAGTTTTTAGTTTAGAAACTACAAAAGAACCTGGTTCCAAGAGTTTTCCCTAATGTCTAGCCTATATAAGTTATATGTTGATGGTACCAAATGCAAATTAGGATTAAGGGCTAGTATTATATTGATAGACCCTATGAAAAAACAATACCATGTATCTTATAGGTTACAATTCCACTACACTAATAAATTTGGCTAATTATGAGGCTCTCATCCTAGGATTACAACTTGCCATCATACATAAATTAAAGGAACTACTTATCTATGGAGATTCTAAACTTGTAGTTAATCAAGTAATAAGTACCAGCATAAGTTATCTTACCTTAAGAACAACAAATTTAGAGTTTGGGACTTGGTGGAATGTTTTGATGCCTTCAATATCTTGTTTATCCCTAGGGAAGAAAACAAAGTTTCTAATGAACTTGCCTTTGCTACAGCTAACCTCATACCCAATCATGATTCTCAAAACCTTAGTATTGAGCTATTACCATGTCCCTTAGTCCTTGAAAAGATAAATCATTTAAAATTTTTCAACGATGATAAAAAAAATTATAGAATTCTTGACTAATTTTGGGGCCTTTGAATCTCACATTATGAAGCTAGTGAAAGATCTCCCAAAGGGGAGCTTGAGGGTAAAATCATCCATCTGAATGATAATAAGATACCTAAAGGGATGATCTCATTGAAAAGGCTATTTTATCATTACAAGATTTCTAAATCACCTAAGCAACCCAAGGTAAGCGGTAAAGACTATCATGCACCAAACCTTGGTCCACATGATCAACCCCAAATAATGAATATAGGGAAGGCTTGCATTGAAATGGAAAATAAAAAATTGAGAGATTTGCTTACAAAATATAAAAATATATTTACTTGGTCCTATTAATATCTAAATGTATTTTACCCAAGGGTTATTACTCATATTATACCTCTCAAAGAGGGTTTCAAACCCTTTAGGTAGAAGCAAAGACTAGTTAACCCTATTTTAGAACCCATAATCTTTAAGGAGGTCAAAAAATTGATGGATTCAAGGATCATGTTTACCATTAGGCATTCAACTTGGGTTGTAAACCTAGTCCCATTCAAAAAAAAGAATGGGGAAATAAGATTATCCATAGACTTGAAAAATATGAATATAACATCTGAAAAAGATAATTATCCCTTGCCTTCTCTTGACTAAGTTACCCAAGTTGTTTTAGGATCTACCATTATGTCCTTTTTGGATGGATTTTTTGGATATAACTAGCTGCTTGTTTCTCCAAAAGATAGGATGAATATAACTTTTACTACTAAATGGGTAGCATATTCTTACAAGAGAATGCCTTTTGGATTAATTAATGTAGGGGAAATTTTTTAGAGGGCCATGGACCATGATTTCCAAGGTCTAGTGGTAAAATTCATCATCATATATATGGATGATATCAAAGTATTCTCTAAGAATAGAGAAGATCATTTCATGCATTTGAGGCAAGTATTTGACAAATGTAGGAAATATGGTATATCTCATAACCCCAAGAAAAGCATGTTCTATGTCATTAAAGGAAAATTTTTAGTGCATGTCATTACCAAACATAGGATCTCCATAGATCCTGGTAGAGTAGAGGCCATTTCTAAAATTGGGCTACCCAATACTCAGAAAGAACTGAAGTCATTCTTTAGAAAGATTAACTTTGTGAGGAAGTTTATTTCAAGTTTTACTAAGATTATCAAACCTTTGAATGATATGCTTAAGAAAGATGTTAAAATTTCTTAGAATTAATAATCCAAGAAAGTGTTTTCTAACATTAAAAGAGCAATCAGTCAAGCCCTAGTCTCGATAAGTCTTGAATTTTCAAAGGATTTTTATTATATTCATTTTCTTCTGACCATACCATGGTTGTTGTCTTAACTCAAAAGTTAGATGGGAATGACCACCCTATAGCCTTCATGAGTACCAACTTAAAAAATGTAGAGGTAAACTATTCCATAATTGATAAGTAAGAAAATGCTTTAGTAAAGGTAATAAAAAATTTTAGACATTACCTCCTTAGAAATAAGGTGCATGGTATTTTACCCAACCTATCCACAAAGCTTATGTTGAGTCAGAATGAGCTTGGTGAAAGAAGAGGCAAGTGGATGTAAATCCTAAAATAATATGATATAGAGATGAAAATTTCCAAACTAGTGAAATGTTAGGGCTTGGTCCAGATGATAACCAAAAATTATCCCAAGGTCTATGTCATGTAAGTGGATCAATAGAACCTCCAACCTAATGAATGGTATGACTATTTAATACATCTTCTTATTAGAGGAAATCATCCTCCAAGATTCTCTAAAGAATAAAGGAGAGCTCTAAGGCTCAAATCATCCCATTACCTCATTAAATATGGAGTCCTTTATAAGAAAAACTTTGAATGGATATTCTTAAGACGTGTTAAAAAAAAGAGGCCTCTCAAATCATGGTTACTTTCCATGAAAAACTAGGTAGTGGACATCCTTTAGGGAGAACCACAACTCATAAGATTGTCAAGGCTAGGTATTATTGGTCCACTCTTTTAAAAGATGCATATGAACATGTGAGGGGGTGTCATTCCTACCAAATATTTAGCATAAAATAACCAAAGGCATCCATGCCTTTGTAACCAATGATAATAAATAAACCTTTTGCATAATGGGGATTGGACTTCATAGGAGTGATTAATCCCAATTCTTCTAAAGGTCAAAAATATGTCCTAACTACTATGTAATAATGTACTAGGTGGACTGAGGTAGTAGCCACTAAGCAAATTAGAATAGAAGAGGTGATTAATTTCTTTAGAAAAAAATATTTTAACTAGATTTAGAACCCTAATTTCCTTAGTTTATGATAATGGATCTATCTTCATATCTATTAAAATAACTAAATGGGATTATGAAAATGGAATCTCTTTGAAGTTTTCCTCTAATCATTATCCCTAAGTAAATGGATATTATAGATACATAAACAAGAATATAATGAAGGCCATTAAGAAGTCAACAATAGATAAACCTAGGACATGACATAAACTCCTCAAATATGCATTATGGGCTAATAGAATAAGGATCAAGAAAGTGATCAAAGCCTCACCATTCCTATTGGTATATGGTCAGGATCCTATCTTTCCCATCACCTTAAATCTCCCTACATTCACATTCATGAAATAATATATGAAGGAAATCCAAGACCTTGTTAATTCTAGGCTATTGGACATCATTCAGATGGAAGATACCAGAGAAAAGGCATTTGAAAACTTTAATAAGCATAAAAAACTATGAAAAGATCATTTGAAAAGAGGTCCAAGGTAAAAGTGTTTAGACAAAGAGACCTGGTCCTTCTTTGGGACAAATCATCAGAGCCTAAAGGCAAACATGGTAAGTTCACACCACTGTAGATCAGCCCATACAAAATAGCAAAAACCTTTGGTAATAACACTTTCAAATTGAAAGATATTCAATCTGTAGAGTTTACATTTTCAACCAATGGAAAATAAATTAAGCATTATTTTGTTGTTGCTCCACTAGGGGTCTTCACGGAATAAATCTATAAGATTGTTAAGGTTAGAGTAGGTGGACTAGCTAGTTTCCTTCTTGCTTGTTTTTTTTGTTGGGCTTGTATATATTTGTTTGTTTGTGCTTGTCTATTTATTTATTTTTTTTGTTTGTGTTTCATATTTTCTACTTTATGCTGTTCTTTGGTTTTATTAAATCTTGTAGATTTTATTTGTTTAGAATTGCTCAAAAATTCAAGAATATCAAGTGAGGCTATGTATCCTACACAAGAGGATTTAAGGTTGTAATATTTTATTATTTACAGTTTAAGATCTTTTAAAGACTCACACATAAATTAGTTACCCCCAAATAATTCAAAAAATATTACCTAAGGATATATTCCTATTGTAATAAGGATCATGTATGTGGAAGGAGATTTCAAAAGATAAAGCATAAGCATGCTTACACTTAAAACACATCCTTGTCTAGGATTAAAGTTTCAACTAAATGAGAGTATCCTAAGGCTAGGACATTTGACCAAATCCTTAGACTTGGCTATCTTAGCTCCAAATATTTTTTAAAAACAAATAAAAGATAATTAATGCTAAATTAAAAGAGGTGAAAGTCAAAGGTGATTTAGGTAACCTCCATCAGGGCTATAAATGTTTGGCTAGCAGTGGATCAATGCCATGAGTGGACCCAAAGGTATCTCTATCAGGGCTATGAATGATTGGCTGGTAGTAGAGCAATGCCCAAGCCTTCCCTAAATTAAGAGCAATTATTCATAAGAGAATATTTAAATATTCTCAAAGTCAAATGTAATGGATAAAAGGATATGAAATTGGACATTATTTCCTGAAGTCTCAAGACAAGTAGTAAGTGGAATAAAATCACACACACAACATGTTTAGGCTCTAATTTGAGGATTTTAATTTTACACATTTGAACCTTTTTAAACATTTAATTGTCCTAAGTAATGATATACATATCCAAGGAGATAAAGGATTTATGTGTTGGTCTAAATTAGAGTTTATAGGTTCTAACATATTACTATGTTTCCCCTGTAATTCCTCATTGTTATTGGGACCAACATCCTCCTTTTTTCCACTTTTCAAATGGGGACCCTTGTAAGCATTTTATAATCTCTAAATTCTAGTCTAGTTTTACATAGGGTTACTCTTATTAGAATCTAAAGATCATCTCCCTAAAAAGGGATGAGTCTTTGTGAGTTTTAAATATGCTTTATAAACTAACTTTGCTAACAATTGTATTTAGATGACTAAGCATAGGTTTCATGGAATAAGATAGGGTTCTTGAACAAAAAATCCTTAGAATTTAAATTAAAATTTGGTTGGATTTAAATTAGTGGGAACAAATTAATAAAAGTAATGATGAAAATATTATATCATGTTTTAAACCTAGCCCAAGCCTCTTTCTATCCCTTTTCCCATTCTTTTCAATTATGGGTTTAAATGGCTCATTTTATAAATTTATTTCAAAATTTCCCCTAATTTGGGATAAAATATTAATATTAAAGCCTTGAAACTTAGTATTAGACTTAACCTTAATGGTTTACCCCAAGTATTTATATCTATGGTTCTAATGGTTATATTTTGTGTTATTTGTAGATCTGATGGTGATCACTTGCTCATCAATCTCCATCTAATATTACATCAAGCCTAAATACTTTTCAAAGGTTTCATGATCTTTACATGTGGCCAATCACCCTAAGAAGCATGTAATTAATGGTCTGGGCCCATCAAATATCTAATGGTAATCACTTGCTCACGTATTTCTATCTAATGATGTGTCAAACCTAAAGACCTTTCAAAGGATTCATGAGCTTCACACATGGAAAACACACACTAAAGATAATTGACAAAGATAAGAAAGGATCACAAAGTGCCATAAAGGATATAAGTGGCTACCTGATTGATGAGAGAGAATATTTAATAAGAATTACATAATAAAAGCACATAATTTATGGTTTGGGCTCATTGAAATCTAATGATGATCACTTGCACACCGATCTCCATCCAATGATTTGTCAAGGTCAAAGGCTTTTCAAATGCTTTATGAGATTGATATGTGGCCAATGCACACCCTAAAAACTATGCATTTAATGGTTTGGGCCCATCAAAGATCTAATGATGATCACTTTCTCACTAATCTCCATCCAATGGTGCATCGAGTTTGAAGGCTTTTTAAAGACCCCATGAGCTCAACACATGGCATAACCATGAAATTAAGGATAAAGGGACCAATGAAATCTAAGGGCTTAGATTTAGTTTTTTGGAATGAAATAAAGAGGTATTTAAAATCCAACAGCTAGTATTTAAGGTGGTAAGTATGAAAATTTCCATGAAAGATATAGAGCTAGGTCACTTAGACTCCATGTAAGCCTGGAAGATATAAATCAAATTATTTCCTTAGATTTAAATAAAAAAAGAGACATGGTAGAGATTCCTATTAAATATGAAGCATGTATAGAGTTAAGTCTTATATATTTTGCCATTAAATCTTAGGGCAATACCTAAATTTTCTTTAAAAGGGGGTCTAAGTTAGTTCAACTAGACATAACATAACTAGGATAAGTGTGACTAAATTTCAAGAGGTAGGCAATTTTTTAAAAGCCTTAGAGATCATGAAAAAGTTATTAAATACCATCAATGGTGATGGGTAGGCAATAAATGAAGATGGATGTAGAATGTTATCTAACTTCAAACATTGAAGGGAGGATCTTTAAAAACATAAAGCTAGACCTAACAACCTTAAATGTACATGGAATCAATAATTAGTTTGATTTATTCTTCCTTGTGGAGGAATTGTAGCCAATTTCCCAAGAGGAAAATAGGAATGCCTCTGTGCATCAGAGATACAATGACCTAGTCTCAATTCAACTGGTAGGCCTCCACCATGTCATAACCAAACAAAAGCTAATGCATTGTATCAACCTCTTTACTCCCATTTTTGTTGATTGTAAGATAGATAAATAATGGATCATTCAAAAGGGAATCACTAATAAGGTTTCATGCACCACCCCTATGGCCTTCGAAAGCTATTATAATCTCCATTTGCCTCATGTTAATCTCCCATCCTTAAGAGAGTGGGAAAATGCCCAAGACCTAGATTTAGTCCTTTCACCCTGGATGATCCAAGGATCCCATATTTTTAGGTCTGATAATGGTGAGATTTATATTATCCAATTCGGGTAAGGCATTAGGATAGATATGACCTTACTAAATCGAGCCTTTGGTGCCCCATCCACTTCTTATGTAAGTAAGGTCTACATATCTTATGTTCACTACATGTTGGAATGAAACTTAACCCCTCCCATTGGAGACTTAATAATATCTTTCTTGGCTAAACAATTCATAGAAATCAAGATAAGGACCTCCAAACAGTTTTATATGATGTCCTATCTCTTGGATTCACTCTTGGCCTCTGTAGCCTTCCCTGACATCCAAAATTGGTCCATTAATGGTAGAACCACTATTTTCTCATCACTAATCTAAATTGCATATATTAAAATATAGGAACCACATGAAATTTATCTATGATGGTTTTTTCCCAACTATCTATGAGGCAATCACTAGTGTCCCTATGTCAAGACTCCATCCTCTAACCAAAAGTCAAGTAGAAGCTATGGGGGATGTTTAGTTTTATTCATATTATACTTTGATAAAAATAGAAGGAATCATAATTTGACCCTATTAATTGACCATTAATGTCCCTAGTAATAGTTTAGAATAATATATTTCCTATCAAATCATCCATGGTGTGGATGGTACATGCAAGAAAAAGAAGAAGGATTGTGATCAAAGATTGGAAGCAATTAGAAATTATGGTGATCCATAGAAATTCTTTTGATTTATATCTAGATGACCTTAAGATGTGGGACCCTAGTAATAGAGTGACCAACCACATGCAAGATAAATATTTCCCAAATATTTAATACAAACATCAACCAAGCATGGGATATGGTATCTATATAAGGGCAAAGAACTTTGTAGAGGCCCTGTCTAGGATCAAATGCTACAATATCCAATTGGATCATAGCTTGGTTAGAGACAATAAACCCTCAAGAGAGAGATGTTAATTACATCCCTTACATTATCACTTGTTTTTAGGACCATTTAGGACTTCTCATTAGGAATTACCTATTAGAGGATAATCTTTTAAGCCTCAATGAGTAAAATTGACAAAGCAATCCTAGGTTAGGTAACTTGAGGATATAAAAGGAAAGGGTACAGTTATGGTTGAAGAGATAAAGATAAAAAATAAATTTTGTGAGGGTTCTCAACCCCACACATCCCCATAGAGGATTCCTTCCCTATTGGAAAACATTAGCATGATTGTCATGGAGGTAGGAGAAATAGTGGAGAGTGCCCTTATTGACATTGTAGTTGCTTATGGTTATGATAGGGAGGAGGATCCCTCTGATATAGCAGGCAAGGATTTGAACCTAGTGGATGGAGGAAAGAGATATGTAAAATTAGCCTTAGTTCCCTTGGCACCTAAAAAAAAGCTTAGGTTAACCTTCAAGCACCCTACCAATGATGTTAACCTCTTTAGTGATGAGAACCCTATTTATGGACCAACCATTCTTAACTAGTTTATTTATGGGAAATTAAAAAAAATCCCATCTCTCTCTTCATCATTAGTATTAACATGAATTGGTGTAGATATGTAGGATAATGTCAAGCCATGGATCTAAGACATTGTAAATAGACAAGCAGAGAGAAGGATCCAAATCATTCATAACAAAGAGAGCTAGAGGATTGACACCCCAAGGGCCTCTGAGAGTTCAAATGTAGAAGTTTTCAAGTATCCAAAATTCAAGGATTCTAACACAAATGTCTAATTCAATCTAGACACATTTGGTTTTGAGAGAATAGTGATAAATAAGGCCACCATTGGCACCAAGGAGTTCACCTTTCAAAAGGTGGAACCTTTTGTGGGCTTAACTCCTATTCGAGGGTAGGTATCAAGGGAATATCCCATCCATTAGGAAGACATGGTTAGTTTAGTGGTGTCATAATCAGTAATGACCTTGGCTAGAATCCAAGGAATGAAACAAAGGATCACCAACTTAGAGAAAGAAAATCAAGATTTGGAAGCCTAAGTCCTACTTTTAGTCCATGAAGATATAGTAGCATTGATAAATAAGTCCTTCTTTGACACTTTCAAAGGGTTAAAGACCTTAAAATATAGATCAGTTAACTTGGATCATAAAATTGAGAAGGCATAGACATTAATTACTCAGTGGTACAGCTCTAGATATTAGGCAGTTTAATTGATCAGTATCCATAACAACAAGCAAGTCCAAGGCATCAAGATCATCAAGTCAAAACACTTACATGCCCTCTTGGGAGTCATGGAAGACATGATATTAGACTTGAGTAGTTGGTATGATAATGTTAGTAGCCTTTTGGATGAGTATAAAAGATTGATGACAGGGTTGAAGGAGCTCTTGAAGGACCTATTGGGAAGACCATCTAGGACCAATGTAATAGGCCTAATGGAAGATGAGGATTTCAAACACAGGGTTGGTCAACACATCTAATGTATCAAAGACAACCAAGGTTAGAATACTAAGGAGAATTATAAGGTCCTTCGTATCATCATCACATCTAGAAGATAAATTTTAGAATCTCAATACATCTAGGAACTTAAGGCTAAGAGTGACAAGGAATTTGACAAAGTGGCAAGTTAAGAAGAGAATTGTTTGATGAATCCTACCATAGATTTTGAGTTCATCAATGAAAAATAAACTAAGGCAAAGAACATCCTCAGATAGTAACCCAAGGGCCCTGCCAATGTAGTATAAAAGAATATTATTTTTGTAAAATATGTGATAGTCTATTAACATATACTTATTCTTGTCAGAATTGGCATGAAAGCCTCTCGTATTGTGTCTTTGTATTAAGGATAGTTGTCTTTATCTTGCATGTGGATATTTTGAGAATGTTAACTAATAAACTACTTATGTTTCCTATAAATATTTAGGGATTACCATTTTTTAAGGGAAATAAAAGTTTGAGCAATTGTATACCAAGAGCATTTAATATAACTAAGGAATTCTGAGAAGATTGTCTATATAGTTTGTTAAATGTCCATGTTGTCTCTCAATTGCATATTATCATCTTGAATTTAAATGATTCTCCATATTTTGAGTCACATTCTCTATCATAAGGTTTGTTAATTTGTTCTAATGCTATATTAACTATAAATATCTCAAGTACTTCATTTTGTTTTGCTCTTCATTTGGATGTGCTTAGGCTATCCAAACCACAGCAACAAACATTTAGAGTAAACTTGGTTCTTACTTATGGTTTATACATTTCCTCTAAATTCTTATTGATTTGAGAGGTAATCTAAGTTCATGATATTTTATATCATAAATTGGTTCATGTGTACTCAAAGTAATTAGAATTTTGTCATAAAATTTGAGATCAAAATTTGTAATCACACCTTTCCCCTTTTCTACCTTACCCTTCACTTTTCACCTTTTTTTATCAGCATCATCTAATTTATAGGTCTTTGTTAATATACATTTAGATTAATCTAACCTCTTAAAATATAAAAACAAATTAGACCCTAATGGATCCCAACCACTAAAATTAAATAAATGTTATGGATATTTCTCATGCTCTGCTCCTATTCCACCACAAACATCATCGAATTGTCACAAACTACAACTCATGCCTTGGATTTTTCAAATCCTAAAATGAGAAGTGTTCATCAAATCTAAAGATAACCTATGGCACATTTAGAAGCATAAATAGATATTGGTGATGAAAATTGGTGTGATTGAGGGGGTATATGAGAGTTATCTAGATATGAAGTTTCAAGTCCTTAAGACGTGTCTACTAAAAATTGTGAGCCTTGCAAGTTTCAGATAGGGCTATAAGGAGGCTTAATAGTCTTAGTTTAAAGAAGAGTGATATTTTCTTAGTTTCTCAAAAAGGAGTATGGTATGATTATTTCAATATATGTTCTCATGTTATTTTAGTGCATGTTTCCTATTTTGTATAGTGTAGATGTAGAGTTGGTGATCATGGAAGTGTCTTGAGAAAGATGGCTAGTAAGCATGCATAGTGGTTCACCATGGTGTGTGAAGATCTAAAGATGATCATAGGGTGAAATTTATTATATTTATTAGGTTTAGTCCCTATAAAATGTTTTTTGATGTGTTCCATCAATATTTCTATGGTTTTTTGTGTTCTTTCTTCATTAGTTGCATTGCTTGATTGAAGAGAGTGTTGGTATGGAGCAAGAGGAGGTTGTTAAGACAAGAAAAAGTATGCTCAAGGTAAGGGGGAGTTTGTATCATATTTATAATATGTTACTTTCCTATTTTTTAGTATTTTAAAGTCCTTAAGGTCAATTTTTGCCCACTTTATCATTGTGTCAAAGGGGGAAAAAGTTTCTGTTGTGGGAGTACTTTGAAGAGAGAGAAGCTGAGCTATATATTGTTATATTGATGGGTGTTGACATAAATGAAAAATGGGGATATTTTTAGAGAGTTTTCATGATTATCTCATGTTGGTGTCATGAATATGCTCTAGTGAGTGGATGAAGTGCTTTTATAGTCTATGTGACAATGACAAAGTATGCAATGTGCTTGTTCTTGCAGGCTTGAAGGTGGCTTGGTTGATCTTCAATGTTGACATGAGTAGAGATGTTTAATGATGAGTATGGTGATTATATAATGTTAAATAGGTCCCTAATATGTTTTATATTCTTTGAAATATTATGTGCACATGTGAATTCATTTGGTTGATCATAGTTTTCATCTAGACACTTTGGGTCCAGTGGTAGAAAATCTAAGTAGATAATATTATGACATCACCATTACCACATGGGAAAGAGTCAAGGGAAGTTGGTTATATGGTTTTTATCATAGTAGTCCCTAGTTATTATGTATCAGATATCAAGTCATACATCAAAGTGTAAATAAATATATGAGGGTGAAAATTTGGCTTCTCAATCAGATTTCAATATTTTCCCATACTTGGACAAATTTACAATATGGCTAGAAAGAGATGAGTAAGCATGTTGATAAGGTCATAATTCACATGAATTGAGGTGCTAAGATAAAATTATCATATGGGTTTGTTCATTTTTGTGCCTATTTTATTTATGCTAATTTTTGGATCATGTGATATATTACATCAAAATATATGCATATGTAAATTTGGGCTACCAGGTAGTTTGACTATGTTTTCCCAAACTTAACCAATTTTTAAATGTGGTAGAAAGAACCAAGTGAACATTTTGATGATGTTATATCTTACACATGTGAAGGTGTAAAAAAAAAATCATCATATGGGTTTATTTAGTTTTGAGCATAAAATTTTTATGCTAAATTTGAAATCATGCATTAAAGCACAACAAAAATTATGATTTCTCAAAGTTGGCCTCTCATGAAGGTTTTGACATGATTGGCTCTATGATAGAATATTTTGAGAATTTAATTTTATGGCATTATATCTTACACATGTGAGGGTTCTAGGAGTAGTGTGTCACATGGCTCGATTATCCTACGTGAGGATATCATATGATCCAAATTTGAGATAATGCAAGTAAGTGTAGATGAATTTATTAAGGATAAAAAATGGATACTCAAGCATATTGATAGGGTTCCCATAGTCATTTTTTTAAGTGTTAAATCTCAAGCAAGATCGATGGTGTTCATTTCTCCAAGAAGTTAGGAGGTAGCGCTATGAGGATAAGTACATAATGTTTACTGATTGATGAAAAGTATAGGATAATGATATAATGGTGAGTGAAAATTCATACAGTTGATCAAATGGTCAACATTGATCATTAAAGTCCTGACTGATCCATAGAGATTAACGGAGTGCATTAAGTTAACATTTCAATAGGACATGAGATGAGGTCAAAGTAACTGTGGTGTAATGTTTGTGTTTGGTGAAATAAGCATTAAATTTTAGACATGATTGATGGTGTGTATTTGATCTAATATGAGATTTCTTAAGATTTGAGCATTGTATTTAAAGGTTAACTATGACCATTTGCATTTGAATATTTGAATTTATAAAGGAAAAAACTAGTGTCTAGTTTTTTGACCATATCTTTCAATAGAAGAAATTTTTTCTCATGTATTAAAAATAAAATTAGTAGAGGAATACAAGGAACATCTATATATATAGAATTAATGGTCTAAAAGTGTGTACAATCAATGATATTTAGTGTAGGAGTTGACTATTTGTTTGTGCTTATTCTACAAGTGACCCGAGAAGGATATTTGAGATTGTGTTGATGTTGTTTTGATGTTTCATGGTGAATTAGTTATTGGGGAGTATTGTATACTCTATGAGGATTACCTATGTGTATTTTGGAGGTGTGATCAATATATCTTTAGTATGAATATTGTTTAATAAGTTGATTATGTATTCATTGATGTTGTTCCTATGTATAAGGTCTCTGTTTGAGTTGTTTGAGCATATGTAAAGGTGAGTTAAGTTGACTATGATTATTTTATGATGTCAAAGGGGATATCAGGAGTAGACCCATGTATTTTAAAGTGGTCCTATGTTTTTTTTTCTCAAGGTATTGATAAAGGAGTGAATGGGTTCACACGAGACCTATAAGGGCTATAAGGGCCTTATTAAAAGGTGTAATTCATTAAGGGTGACCCATAGATGCTATGGCCAACCAATGAATATTGTATTGAGCCATGTATTAATTTTATATATACCTTAAGGGATAAATCATGCTTAATGGCCAACCAAGATAGTGATTATCAATATTTCTCTCTAAATAGTGGAACTAAAGATGATGGGTTCTATACTTTTGTAAGAGACTAAAGAGTGATTGGAGAGAGATTGTGTGTGTTTTATGGAGAAAAGTAAGGAGTAAAGTTCCCTAAGGATGTGTTAAAGAGAATATAAATTTGAGGACAATTTGTATGACTTGTTGGTCATAATTATGTTGAGAGAATAGTGTGCTTGTTGTTTAAGTGTGGATGAAGGTGAATTTTGTTAATCAAATATCCATCATCAGGTGTTGTAATACATCAGTGCATAGGTGTATGTGTTCATAGGTTTTTTTGTGGTAGATAAAAATCTAAGGTGGTTTTATCCTCATTACAAGGTAATACTTGCTAAAAGTTTTGGTTTTTGTTACAGCTCAGCTAGACAAGTGTGGTAACACCTTATGGGATTGTAGTCTTACTAAATAGGAATCATAGTTCCTTGATCATTTTTATGTGGTGTAAATTGGATATTGTTATTATAGGATAATATTAAAGTTGAATTTTTAGTGTGTTTTATTCCCCAAGAGGGTTTCCCATATATATCATGTGTTATGTGATTGATCTTACATTATCTCTCTTGCTCTTTGCTATGAATGTTGTATATGCTTCACAAATGCTTGTGGTAACTAATTAATTATTTGTAAAGATCAAAATTGAATTTCGATTATTTGGGATCATTGATTCACCCATTGAATCTCAGTGATTTTACCTCTAAAAAAAGTGGGTCATAGCCTGCTTATAAGTAGATATTGAATTTTTAAGGATAAAGGGCATTTTGACATAGTAATAGGTGCCCTATTTGTTAGTGAAATTTGTATTGTGTTAATATTCAAGGGTGATATAAATTTATTATAGACCAAAAATCCATCCATAAGGGACAAGATTTAATAACTAGTAGTTGAATTGATGATGGCATCTATCAAAGGTAAAGGTAAGTTATCTTTGGGACAAGTAAGATTGAGGTTATGAAAATAGATGCAAATGCAAATGATCATGGTGAATTTTGTAAAAATAGGGATAATGTTTGAGGCCCATTAGATATAGTCCATAGGTTTTATAAATTTGGCATCTATAATTTTAATTATTTCTTTATGTCATAAATTTGAGACTTTGGGGGAAATTTCCAATTTTTTGTCACATGAGTTTAACATCAGGATAGGTGATGTTGTTGTAAACCACGATACTAGGATTAATGCCTAACATGCCTTCATATGACCAATCTAAAGTATCATGATATTTATCAAGGAATAAAATAAAGTTATCATGTTTAGTTAGTGTGATATCTCTAGAGATTATTATAGGTTGAGGGCATGAGGGGTGCCATATTCAATTCTTGTAGTTTCCTTCATAAGTATATCATTACCATCTTGTAAATGATATGGTACATTAGTAAGAGAATAAATGGGATATTTTTAAAGATAAAATCTAACAATGAAGTTGTTATAATGAGGAGTTTTTTGCTTAAAATTCCTAAGTTTATGATGTTGTCGAGGAAGTTAAGGTTCTCGAGCATGGAGCAATTTAAGGATGACTTCATCACACGGCAATGTAGGAAGAGGGCCATAATATTACACATATACTTTAAGATCAATAATTTTGTTACCATGGTGATCATATTAATAATATATTTGGAATACACATGTGGCCTTGGCATCAAGTGTGATCTCAGGAGTAGGTAGAATTGTATAGGAAGGTTAATCAAAGTTGATTGATTTATTGGTAGCATTATTGACAAGGAGAGGATATAATATAATAAATGATGTGGTAGGAGTTATATAAGGTTCTAAAAGTTCTAAATATGTAAGGGAAGAGATTTTTTCAACCACCCAAGGTGTATTAAGAAGTGGAGAATTGATTGGAAGTACACTACCTTTAGGTTATATCTCAAAATTTATGTAAATGGTATGAACATCATAGTTAAAATCATGTATTTGGGATAAAATTTTATGATGATGTTTAACATCTAAGTCTCATGATTGAGCTTGGGTCATGATTTAATTATCATCATAAGTTGGATAAATTATACATGCTTGTGACTCAAGAGGAACTTCAGAAGGTGAGATGCCTAAATCACTAAATTTATGTAGTGACATGATTAAAGGATATTGAAGTAATTTAACCACTCCATAATCATTACATGTGAATTCATCTTCTATATAAGATGTATTTTTGGAATTGTATGGAGGTAAATTAGTGATCTCATTGATGAGAGAGATGATAAAATCATGAGTTAATAAGAAGGGAGGTAGCTGCTTCAAGATGTGAGGAGGTAGTTTAGTAGTATTGCATGTACTTTTCATGTCATTGGTCTCATCATCATTAGAATCAATATGACTGACATGTAAATCTAGATTCATATTGATGAATTTAGGTAAAGGGGAACTATTAATATTTAGAATAATGGGATCTAATATTGAGATTTAGGATTTAGTTGAGTACTCCATGGGTTAGGATTGGCCTCATGTTTATACTTTTTTCCATTATGAAATAACTTGATACATTGGCTTCTAGAAGAGGCGATAACCCTCGTGTGATGAGTACATGGGCATCTTATGATTATGTTGTAATATAATGATAAATCAAGGACCATAAGATTAGTTCATATAGTATTGGGTCTAATGGTAAGAGGGAGCCAAATATAACCAAGTGGAATTTTATTAGTTTTTTCAAATCCATGACATGTCAGATAAGTTTTTTTGAGATAATATTTGTTATATCCAAGCTATTGAATGAGCTAAGGAGATGTCACATTAATGCCAGACCATTCTTCTACTAGTACTTTATGAATGAGGGTGGTATTAATGGATATTTTAATAAAGAGGGGTGGATTATCAACTTTAAAGAGGATTTCATCATTGATCATGCCTTGTTTGAGGAACTCTATGGAAGGTTTCAAATAAGGACAAATGAATTCAATGGGATGCACTTCGGTTGGTTAAGGATCATGAGAATAAGGTTCCTCTTCAAAAGGAGATGACTCTTACATTTATTAAAGTTATTTCATGAGTAATTTATGATGATAAGGAGAGGTATGAACTAACTCCATGAGAGAAATTTTTCAAGGCATAGAGTTGAGTTCTTTGAGAAAGTTCCAATGGGTTTTGGAAGAATAAGAGCCACCATGAGGCTTAAAAGATAAAATAGGTTTAGGAGGAAGAGAAGTGGTTAGAGGTTCATAGGGAGGAGGTATATCCTCATTGGTTTTTGAAGATAAGTGAGTAGTAGTATTATATTTGTGAAGTTTTTCTTCTAAAGATGGCTTCTTAGGTTTGGTGATGGGATCTTTATGGGCTAGTTTTATCGATAATTGACCTTAGATATATTTAAATATTAGGAATTGGAAATGGTGTAATATTGATCATAATAAAAATCAATAGAAAAAATAACCCTATTTTCTTTTTGAGGGTTAGATGTGGAGAAATATATTTGGTTGTTAGAGGAAAAAGCTTTAGAAACTTGTTTATTTTGAGAAGTGTTAATGTAATCTTGATTATGAAGTTAAATCATGGAATTTTGATTGAATGAATTGTAAGCATAAAAGAAAACAAATTTTTGGTAATCCCTCTATATGTTTCATGGGAATGACCTATATCAGCATGGAACCAACAAAATTTATTAGGGTCATACCTTTTAGGGGGATTATTGGGGTAAGTGAATGGTTTAGAGGGATATAAAAATTATTTAATTTTATACATGGTTAATGGCATATGAGAAGGTTGTGGATGGTCATATTTGGCTACTCTTGGTTTCAGTTGAGGAGGATTTCTAGTTATTATATTGGGTGAATTTTGAAAAGATACTTTAATGATTTTTGTATTAGGTTTAAATTGTTTCATTAAGAAGTATTAACATTTAGCTTGGTCAAGAGCTTCATTTAATGTTTTGGGAGCAAAAGTTTGAACCTTGTATTAGAGTGAAGGTGTTAATGTTTTTATAAAAAATTTAAACAAGTTATCATTAGTCATGTTATGATTGGCCTTGTGATCCAAATATTTCCATCATTTGATAAAATTGTGAGCTAATTCAATGGGAGATTGTTTATAATTAATGAAATGACTAAGGTAATTTTTATGATCATTATGTTGAAACTCTTTAACTATAGGATTGACTAAATCCTCTAGCTTCCATATAGAATTTTGGGGAAGCTATTCATACCTTTCTAATACATCACCAATGAAGGTTTTAACTAAAAGTTTGGTTGTGGTGAAATTATTAATTTGGATCCACTTATAAATATTTACAAATGACTTAAGAAAAGATTTAGGGTATTTACTCCCATTATATTTAAAATTTGGAGATATATTACCAATATCAATAAAAATAATGAAGGGGGATAAAGGCTCATTTTGGATGTGTTGAATCATCTTATTGTGGATGATAGGTTAGGGTATGACATTCCCCATGGAATCTATAAGAGATGGAGGAATAAATTTTTGATTATTTTGAGGGAGAATAATAGGAGGTTGATTATCCATGCTAATTAAATGATGTTGTAGTTACATCATTTGGGAGGTGTTTGATGTTTGTATTATGTTCATTTATTTCTCTATTTGTGTAAGGATCTAAGTTGTATCAATTGGTGGGTTAGTTTTTGTAAGAGGATTCCCTAAATTGGTATTAGGTGGAGGGTTTATAGGTGGTATATTCCATGTGGGGTTATTGGATAGACTTATGTCAATTTCCCCCAAATTATGATGAGATGTTTGAAGATAGGAATTATCTTAATAAGTATGAAAAGGATTTGATCCACTAATCTCATATGTTTGAGTCATGTGAACCATGTTTCAATAAAAATATGAGGGAGAATAGGTACTCCAAGAGTGAGGATCTTCTTGGGAAGTAAAGATAAGAAAAAAAAGAGCACCCCATATAGAGTATAAATGCAGTCAAGTTATCCTTAAAGATTCTAATATGGGATTTCATGTTGATTGAAGAAATAATATAAGATTAGGAAATAAAAATTAAAATATAAAGGAATATTCATATAGATAGAGAATATTGTTGGTCAACAAGTACATATTTGGCTAGGTTGATAGAGTATGTGAAGTAAATTCACAAAATAGGAAATTAAAATGACACAGTCAAGTAGGTTGAATATGTGATAGAAGGGATGAACTTGAAATAAGATAAATAGATACATGGTCATATGGGTTGATAGTGGACTATTGAATAGGAAGTAGTCCAATAAATAAGAATACATAGTTGAATAGGTTGATTGTGTATTGTTTAGACTAGGCATTGAATAAGAAAATAAATAGACATAGTTGAATAGGTCAACTATGTACTATAGGAAAAAAAGATAAATAATTTTTAAGATATGGTATCAATATAAATGATAGTGTTATAAAAGATATAAAGGTTTTATAGTATATAATATAATCAAATGAATTTATTCACACAAGCAATTGGATCAATGTGATTGATCTAATTGGAACACATAACACAAACCTTACACCAATGCTAGCTAATGCAAGTTTTGTCATACAACATATAATAATCAAAGAGAAAGAAACAAATTTAAATTAAATTATAATTAATTGGTCATCCTAAGTGTTGTTAATTTATAATAAATTTTAATTTTAATGTGATTGGAAAGTTGGCTATAATGAGGAACTTGAAAGCAATCTAAGGCTGGTTTTAAGAAGTTTAATCTGAAAGGGATATACATTGGTGATGATAATAGCCTAATATTGGGGCCTACCCCCTCACTTCACAATCTAATATAGACAAGGGCATTAGGTTCTTTTCTAGTATATAACATCAACCATGTGTTTACACTTGGCCAAAAAACCAACTCAACTTCCCCCTTAGTGATGAAATCCAAGTAGATAGGCCTTGGAAAGATAAATGTTTAATGTTTTTTGTATGTAAAGTGATTTAGAAGTGTGTGAAAAAGATAAAAATACTGAAAATAAAATGGTAATTTGTAAAACCACCTATTTAATGTATATTTTTTTACTCTAAGAATGCAAGCAACTAAAAGGAAAGGTAAATTAATTACTATCAAAAGAGGTTAATTCATTGATTGTGAAGAGTAGATAGCTAGTTTAGGTGAGTTATATACAAACAATGTAAAATAGAGTTGACTAGGTTACTAATATTATATAGAAGCAAGATCTAGAAGAACATAGGTAAACAAGTTGACTTTATCTTCAAGATAGAAGATAAACCACATAATTGTGTCAAATCGATTGACCCAGTTGACTGTAGGGTTCCATATTTACATACTACAAACTTGTAAAAAAATATTATTAAAAAAGAAAAAATTAAGTGATAAAGAGAGTAATAATGAACCTTGGTGGGTTTGAAGATGATTATATTTCAAAATTATATGTTGTGATGCTCAAATTTTGATTCAAAAATTATGATAATAGAGTCAACTAGTTTGGAAGAGTTTGAAAAACCTATGTGTTGAAGAAGTTGTGAATAGAGTCGATTAGCTCGATTATGTTTGTAGACCTATATGCTAAAAGAGGAGAATTTTGAATAGATTATATTGGTTTGAATATATATGCAAATCTATAACTAAAAAATAATACTATGCCAAACTAATTGATCTAGTCATTTATATTTGGAGAAGACCTACACAAACATAATAGAGTCATTTTCAAGTGACACTATTTTAAAAATATGCATAGAATATTAGAATTATATTGATAGGTTTTATACAATACTACAAAAATAGAAATATATAATATAATGATAAAATGATTAGATGAAATAAAACCTACAAGGGTTTGATTCATGTTGGGTTCACTAAAATGTATGCAAAGGGAAATATGGCTAATATATTAATCAATCCTATCTCAGAGAAGATAAATCCTACTTACACTTTTGATTATTGATATATTAGATATTTGAGGTCATAAATAAGATGGATATACTATACCTAACGAATGGATCTCTTTCCACAATAAAATCACTAGAGAAGGTTCCAAATCCTCTAGTCAATAACCCTAGATAGGTCCTATGTTTTCATATTCACAAAGTAAATGAAAAGTAAAGTAAAATATAATTTAGTGTTGACCAAAGCTTATGGTTCTAAGTGGGGGTAATAAACATAAAAATTAAACATGTGTATGAGAATCCTAATTAAAATTTATATAGATAAAACCATAATTCATGGAGAGAGTAATATATTCAAAATCCATTACTTATGCTACTTATATCTACTAAAACAAAGGAGTAAAGTTAGAGATACTTACCTTGAAGATGAACCTGTCAAGACTCAATATTTTCCTTGGCCAAATGTTCTCTTTAAGAGGTTGTTGTTGTTTTTAAGGACCACTAAGTAAGGACACAACATCCAATAATTTTCCACAAGATAAGATTGTTCTCTAGTCAATAACACTATGCAATAACCCTAGATAGGTCCTATGTTTTCTTATTCACAAAGTAAATGAAAAGTAAAGTAAAATATAATTTAGTGTTGACCAAATCTTATGGTGCTAAGTGGGGGTAATAAACATAAAAATTAAACATGTATATGAGAATCTTAATTAACATTTATATAGATAAACCCTAATTCATGGAGAGAGTAATATATTCAAAATCCATTACTTATGCTACTTATATCTACTAAAACAAAGGAGTAAAGTTAGAGATACTTACCTTGAAGATGAACCTATCAAGACTCAATCTTTTCTTTGGCCAAATGTTCTCTTTAAGAGGTTGTTTTAGTTTTTAAGGACCACTAAGTAAGGACACAACATCCAATAATTTTCCACAAGATAAGATTGTTCTCTATGTATAAACCCTAAGATATGACTCCTCAAGTATAATGGTAGAAGAACAAATTGTAAAGAATCACAAAATAATAATTAAATCCTTATTTTTTTATAAGAAATGGTAAAATGAATGTGTATATATAGATGAATCTAACCCTAAACCTTTCCAAAATTTTATCCTATAGGTTTATCCCAATCATATTTGTATCTTTATTTTGTGAAAATAAGTTAGGTATCAGTCTAGGTCTGCTAGGAACTCACATAGACCTTTAACATGTTTTATAAATTTGAATACAGGGTTGATGGGGATGATAATGTAACATAAACCATCAAAAAGGATTTTAGGCTTAGAAAGGGGTTAAGGTGGTGAATGCTTGAAGGATTGTGTAAAAGAGGAGATAAGGCTTAGGTAAGTGTGTAGGATAAGGTTGGATTCATATCAAGAGGTGGTATAGGGGACAACAATCTTAGAAATCACCAATGGTATTCCCACCCCTTTCTCGGTGCACCTTTTAAGGCAATAGATTGAGACTTGATAGATTCATAAAAGAGATAAATCCTCAGTAATTGTTAAATTTTGAAAATATTATGTATATCATAGGTCACCTAAATCACCTACAATTTATTATTCTACTAGATGGGTTCCTAAGACCCATATAATTCACAAGGTATCATAGTCTTTCCATAGATTCATATCATCACTACATAGGTATATATAGACATAGATTTCTCTACATAGTAGATTATGGTATCATAGTTTCCCTTTCACATAGAATTCATGATCATAGTTCCCTTATTTAAAACAAGTCATGGTGATAGTGAGTCTCCCATGAGACTCATTAGGTAGTATGGTTCCAACCCTCTTGTACACACTTCGTTTTCTCTCACTCCTTGTATATAGTTTATTTTCATTTTCTTGCAAAAAATTGATATAACATGTAAAAACACAAAAAACATTTAAATATTACTCAAAAAATACAAAATTTATATATTGTATGCATTGTTATGTTTACATTTATTATACTTGTCATATATTACATATGTTATCTATCTTATTATACTTGATTTTATCATAAATACATGTTTTTCTTGTTCTTGTTGAGTGCTTTTAGATTACATACAGGACTCTAGTCCACTACACTAATCTAGACTTTCTATCATCTACCCATTAGAGGCATATGCACCAGTCCATATTTATTTATTGATATATCCACCAACTTAAGGGAAACTTATACATAGTTTCTACTAGCAGTTTGTATCCTTGCATTCTATACATTCTAGTTTATGCATTGATTTATATTTATCATTGCTACTTATTGCTCAAATTTTTTTTTTTACTATCACTAGTTAGAATTAGAATATGTATATCCTATCATTTACATAGATTTGTACTACATAGTTATACATGCTTTTATTTCTATCTTTCCTATTTTACACTTGATTGTGTTTCCAATGCTTCTTCTATTTGAGGGCATTTTAATATTCCATTGATCTTTGGATCTACACCATTTATATTTATGTATGCCTTAGACATGTGCCCATGTCCCTTATGTGTGATTTATAGATTGTATATGTGGATATTTTAGTATGTTATTCTATGTGGGTCTAAGCCAAATTGTTTTTTTATTATGTATGTGGACATTTGAACATGTCCTTATATGTCTTCTTTCTCATATTTAGTGACATGTGTCCTTGTCCCTTGTATTGTGTCCCCTTGGTCTAATTTTATGTTCATAGTGTGTTTTTTATATATGTTATCTTGTATGAATATTCACCATGACACTTGTCTTTTCTTGTTACGCACACCAATATTTGAGGCCATGAGGGACCTCATGCATCTACCCTTACTACTTAGGTGTTGTGATGGACATCATGCCCCACCCCTAGGTAATTACTTAAATTTGTTGTTATTCACATTATTTAAATATACCTTAACACCCTTATGAAATTATAGATTAAAACATACATCTTAAACTACATACTTATGATTAGATTCTCTTACATTCCAATGTTATATTTTAATATTGTATTGAATTATCACATAGTTATCATATATACTCTACATAACACATTTTGTAGAGTTATTTTCTTTTGGGGATAATAATTTCATAGGTCAACAAATAACCTCAAAATATGAGGCATTAATAAGGGTTTATAATAAATATTAGGCTCCTACATTGATATTCATAGATAATTTTTAGCACACCTGCTCAGTTTCCTAAAATCAGACACATGAAAAAATAAGGACTCAAAAAATAGCTCAGTCACCCAAATTATAGACCAGATAGACATTAGCACTTAGAGTGGGACATTAACACCATAGGGTGATACTTTCCACTACATGGAACTATTGTCCAGTAGTGCCAACTTTAGGATAGTCTAGATTAGCTAAAATATTACACTACGTACAATACAAATTTGCATAGATACAGTCATAGGTTTGCCAATTATGTTTAGATTTTGCTCAAATACACTCATTTTAGCTCAAATTAATACTATTTATTTAGATTTGGGGCATCATGTGTGGAATTATCATCCCCATATTTAGTTCAAATGCATAGATACATTTATTATATACTCATTCTAGAATTAGTATTCTCAAATATTAGATTGGAGGCATGTATGTGGCAATAGTTTCCATATGCTCAGTTACACACAAGTTGATTAGATGGAATGGTAATATCCATTTCATTATCTATGTTGTAAATACACTTTATATCATATTTTAGGTTGTCACCAATTTCATGCCTTACTTTATCTATAATGGTTGGCATTCTTAAGTGGCCCAGAGCCATCTAATGTGCCTAAGTGGCCACAAGAATGACATACATAGTTAGATATACCTAGTTAGATAATTTTATAACTTTTAATAGTTTAGTTTTATATGCATCTACTACACACATGTGGTAAATGATTGATTCATATTTTACTTGAGTTCTTGAGCCACCCACATGAGAGGATTGGACACACTTTTAATCTAATCCAAGCTATTCACAAGCCATGATCCACCAAATAGGGGTGGGAAATGATGGATTCAAAACTTTATTGAATTATTAAACCACCCAAATATTAGGATTGATTAATCTATTATCTCATTTCAAACTATTCAATGATTTCATCATCATGTGCATGCACACACATATTATCACTAAGTTCATGGATTAGTTTGTGTACCCAATTAGGTGTATTAATTCCTTTCCTCTTTAATATCTCTTTACTCATCTCTATTTAATTGCTTTATTCAACATAGTATTTTTATTTTGAAATCTCTAAAGTAAGGACTAATTTATACACATTTTATTTCATGTCGTTTGGATTATGTTTCACATACACAGACCTAACTTCACAGACTCATACATAGCTACATGGGCTTGAATTTTTAGGGAAGTCTAGGTATGCTTCTTTTTTCTTTATACTAGTCATTTTTATTTGCTACATTTCTAGTATAATGGGGTGGGGGGTGGGGGGTGTTGGGATTAAATTTAATCACCTACATAAAAGTGGTATTAGGATTCTAAGAGTGTTTCTTGAGACAACTTATTCCTAGATTATACCTATACCTATCCTATATATTTTATCATACTTTTCCATCCATTGTGCAAACCATAGACATCCCTAGTCAGCTCAAACATAGTCCTATAACAACATACCTAGATCCTAACCCATTATGCCCAATAGCCTACTAGTTGGATGATAACACCACATTAAGGACATTAGATCCACATGATACTAGTGTCCCTAAATTATCGCTAGTGTGCCTTTCCCTAACTCTCCTGAATGGATATATTTTCACATGTGTACACCTCTTAAAGTTAGTCTAAGAAAATTTTATTATCTGCATAATCTTTGAAACACTATAAGTATAGGGTTATTAGACCTCTATCTATTAGATGGAAAATAAATTCAAAAATCCTAGTTAAATAAGAAACAAGTTGAGAAAAATCAAGGTTATTAATCCCTATTCTACCCTACTTCTACATAATATCATCTACATCTATCATAAGCCCAAAATTCAAAGATTTCTAATCTCAAGCATGCTCAAGGAATTTAATACCACTATCATTCTAGCATTCACTTTCAATTGTGCTAAAAACTAGGTGGGAGAACTAAATCAAGATTGATCCCTCCTAGGAGTAATGGTATGTAGGAAAATTTCTTCACAATAGGGTGTTGAGGTTGTCCAACCTATCTTGTTAATGAACACACATTTTCATCTTATGCCATAATTGAAAGGAGGATTAGGGTTTTCAACTTAAATAAGTTATTGCAAGCACATTACATAGTTCTATATTTTTTACATGTAGGAATAGAACCTAGAAACATAGGTGCAAGTGCTCCCAAAAAATAGGATCAATCCTACAAAGAGAACACTAGTGTCATTATTTATCTAATTCAATATCCTCATTCATATTGTTTGACACTTGAATAAAACCCAATTACTTTTATAATTCTAAGGTCTCATAATAAATATATATAAATGATTCACAAGTATAATAGAGTGAATTATCTTTAAATGGATGAATTATACCTCTAGCAAAAGTATATTATATTTCCAAATTGGTTGGTTTATAGATTAATTGATGCATAACAGTCTTAAATAATAGCATACAATTAAAAAATTTCTATCACTTGCCTTGGTGATAAGAGGGTAACTTTTCATTAGTGATATTAGGTTCTTTATTTTGAAAATATTTTATTAAAAATGATTTATATTTATAGATAGGTTTTTAAGGATCTACTAGGAAGTGATTGAAACCAAGAAAGCAAACATCTTTATAGAATTTTAGGGAATAATTGAAATAATAGTTGAATATTAGTGTAACCATTCATAATTTCACTAAAATATCTAAGATAAAAATAAGGGTCTCATCTTCCATCAATTCTTGAAAATGTATGTATTTTAAAATTAGAGGGTTAGGGTGCATAAAAAATGTTACACACAATAGGATTACCATATAGTGCATTAGAGTCAATAGAAGTGTGATATGATCTACATTATAAGGATAAGTAGTGTAATTGGGATAGAAAAGCACCTACAACATGCATTATGGATAAAAATTATTTGGAATGCATGTTGAGGTTCTTAATAGGTTCATTTAAGGGTTGAACTATTTTTTTAAATTCTATCCATTAGAACACTAGTTCGAATAGGATAAGGGAGGAGAGATATAGTCTTCCTTTGGTTAATGATATTATTTAGCATTTATTATATAACTAATTTTTAAAGTCCCATAAAATTGTATTGAGATATAATAAATAAAATTATCACCACTAAAATTAACATGTTCATGTATTTTATCTTTCAAAGGGGAAATAGAAACATTATCATGATATAAAATAACATCATTATTAAACACTATATCATTTGAAGTTTTATGTTAAATATTATGAATATTAAGGTAACATAAATAAACATTTATACTATGGTTAGTAAACTAATTTTCCTCGTCACTATTGTTGTGGCCAACACACCCCTTTTCCTTTGAAATGGGAGACCCCTCAATAAAATTCATGAACCATAACTTTAGATTCCTTTCCGTTGTTCTTGTTGGCTACACCAGCTCAAATATTCAAAATATGCACCACCTTGATTCCCCTCAAGCAATATCAAGCTTATTTTAATTTCTCTCTAAAAATAAGGAGTGTTTGTTCTTTTTATAAATCATAGTGATAATGATATAGGTTGATTTTCACTTGAACATCCTAGATTTTAATTCCCTTCCCTGAGTAATAAACCCATTGTCCTTCATGGAAAATCAATATATTCATATTTGATAAGTAAGTTTTAATGTATCAAATTTCTTTTATTTTTATTACTTCATCATTTCATGAATTTTATAGATCCTATCTAAATGATAAGGTGCCATGTCACTATGAGTTATAGAGGCTAGTCCCCCTAGACATGTCAAAGATGTTAGAGTCTAAGAGATCCTAGTTGAATGGGAAGGTGCCACATTTCAATGAGTTAGAACAACTATTCCTCCAAACCTATCAAAGATGTCAAATCTTAGGAGAGCTTTCTCAAATGGGAAGGTGCCACATCATCATGAGTAGGAGAATCTAATCCCATGTACCTATCATATATGTTAGATCCTAAGAGAGCTTAGACAAATGGAAAGGTGCCATGTCTCCATGATTTAGAGTGGCAAGTCCCTCACACCTATCAAAGATGTGAGATCATAGGAGAGAACAATTGAATAAGAAGGCACCACATCACCATGAATTAGAGTTACCAAAACCATTGACCTATTAAAGATTTTATACCTAGGAGAGCCTAATTAAATGGGAAGGCACCACATTATCATGATTTAGAATAGCCAGTCCCCTAGACTTGTCAGATATGTCATAGCCCAAGAGAGCCTAATTTAATGGGAAGACACCATGTCACCACAAGTCAAAGAGGCTAGTCACTTAGACTTATTAGAGATGTCAGAGCCTAAGAGAGCTTGACTAAATGGGAAGACATAATGTTGCCACAAGTTAGGTAGGTTAGTCTGCTTGACCTATCATAGATGTCATATCCTAGGAGAGCTTGATTAAATGGGAAGGTACCACATTACCATGAGTTAGAGAGGATAGTACCCTAGACTTGTTAGAGATGTCATATCCTAGTTAAATGTGAAGGTGACATGTCTCCTAGTATGTGAATGAGCTAGTTACCACTTAAGACCCTAGGAAGCTCAGAATGAAGTATCAATGAGACTTGAAAGACTATCTAAACATGTCATGTGTCCCTATGTGACACATCACCTAACCTAGGGGATTGATATGGGGTATAAAGATGTGTCTAGGTGCCAACAATTAATGTGAAAACCAATGAGCAAATGACATGTGTAAAAGTAAGAGTTAGTTGAGAAGCCTTGAAGAGATGTGATCACATGCCTACCACATGCTAGGCATTAATAAAATGGGAGGTTGGGCATGATTAAACAATTTTGAAAATATCCCATTTATATTGATATATTTGGATTATGGAGAAAGATCACGGGCTCTACATTTAAATCTAAATTTAGAAATAAAGGGAGAAAATATAGCCACCAAATCAAATTTAAATTCATAACAAGTGAGACACCAAACACCATTAATGTAGGGGGATTTATGCATGATATTATAAATCTTATGAGAAGCCCATTAATGGTTACCATTGTTGACTTTAAAAAAAAAACTCTTTACTTCCAAAATTCTATAGAGCCTTTATATCCCATGCCTTCTACACTTAAATATCCCTAAATTTCCCCTATATCCTACTCAAATAGATGATACATACTCAAACTTAAAGGTTGAGATCAAGTACCATGACACCACCTTCCCTATAGGTTTAACTAAGTATATTCACTAAAATTATATATTGAGGGAAATTGAATTGATCAGGTACCATGACACCACCTTCCCTATAGGTTTAACTAAGTATATGCACTAAAATGATATATTGAGGGAAATTGAGTTGGTCCCCAAGGATTATGTTGATGTAAATGACTAGAAGGCTAAGTATGAATATGTTATTAGGTCCTATTAAAAGTGTGAACTCCATAGAATTGTAGCCAAACCAAAGGCATTTCCCTATGCTAACCTTTTGGGTGACATCATCCATAAGTCCATCCACATGCAAGATGTTCTTAATGATTGGGTATGCTCACCCATCTCTTGACACTAGATTATTGATATATGCAGGAATGCCTTCAAGGTGTATTAATTCTTCCTATACTTCTATTTATCCTAAGATGTAGTGGTAGTGTTAACCTAGATAAACACTTACTAGATTTATGACATCCTCTATGATTGGGCTAATAACCCTGACTCAAAGTGGGTTAACAAGGAGAAAATCAATGCTTATATAGTTTTCACCTTTAAGAAGGAGGTTTGAGTAGGGATGATACTACTAAATTGGTTATTTAGGGACCTAAATTACCAACACATAAATGATTTATGGGTTCCCCTTCTACATATGATCTTGAAACACTTAGATATCCTAGACATAAGAGTCTTGATCAACATCAAGTTGGTCCATGCTATTTTAGATGCCTGACCTAAAGGTGAGTTCTATATTATGAGATATTTATTATATATAATCTATGAGAGACTCTTGTTCAAGTATTTAACCTTTATTACATAGGTTACCAATGGCTTGGCCATTCATGTAGTCTTTTATGATATGTATGGCCACCAATTCCACCAGCACATCCATGATGCCTGTGAGCACTTCTACCCATTGGTATACTAGGTAGTCAATGAATCTATGATGCCTTATATACCAAAGTAAATCCAAGACTCTTTCAAATCCATTAGGGACTAATAGATGTACAAGGATGACACGGTGATTTAGATCACATGATTTATTAAATACTCCCTCTACCTACCATATTATGTTCCTAACCACTTAGAACAATAGGAGATCTCTAATCAACTAGTGGAAAATATCTTTGAGTTTTACATATAATGTTAGTGGAGGGAAATTACACTTCTCCCTATCACCATATGGAACCATGTATATAATAACTTCCCCTTGGTATAGAAGATAGTAGCTAGGAGAGACTCCTTTACCATGACAAATTGAAAGGTTCAGAAATGTGACCCTAAATAAGTGATTCAAGCCCCTTTAGTACAATACTTAGCTTGGATCAACATCAACTATAGCCATTAAGATAAAGATGATAATTATTTATATTTAAACACCACCAATGATTAGGAGGTGCTATATAATATGGTTAGCCAAGAATAAGAATAATAGGAAAAAGGCTCAAGAAGTCCCCTTCATTCCTCCTCCTACTTCTACTTAGCCTATGGAGGACCCATATATAATATCTCTAGACATATCATGGAGTATCATACATAACATCTTTCCACCTTATCCCCTTGAGATCTAGCTATAATTATAGATTTACTTCTACTAGTAACTCATGCTCCTTATGTTCCATCTCTAGCTCCACCTCCTCTAATTGATCTTGGCACTCTACCTCCACCTCTTTGAGTAGTGATAGTAACCAAGTCATGATAGAGCCAAGATAGGAATACATGACACCAATCCACCCAAGAATATCCCACTTAGTCATCAACATTATATCCTCTAAGATTTGATGTGGTTAGAATCTCAAGAGTGAGACTAAAATGGGGCACTTGATAAGAACCCATGTAGGTTCCCCCTCTCACTCCTCCATCTCCTCTTATTTCCCTTCCACTATGTTCCAACTCCTAGTTATGGCTCCTATTAGTTTTAATATATCCCATTAATTTATTATTACAACACCTCCATATTTTTCCCAAGTACCTTTAGCCTAAGTCCTTTTGAGTGTCCTTGACTCTTAATTCCCTTTTTCTCCTCCCATCTCATATCCTAGAGTTCTCTCAATGCCTCCCTTGGGCATCCCTTTAGTGACATGTATGACTATAGCCTTCAGGAGCATGTTCATTATATAAGTTAACCTTTCAATCCTCACTTAAATTATCATGGTGCTCCTCTCCATGGATTTATTTCCTATGCCTTTAGCCCCTAAGTTTTCTATCATCCCAATCAGACCATCCATCATAGCACTTGAAGTCAACCTAGGAAAGAGGCTAAAGAATAAATATAATTCAACCTATACTCTAACTCTAAACCAAAGGTATTCTGCTCCAACTCCACCTCATTCATGGGCCTCAATGGCTCCTCTACCCTAGTAATGTAGCTTGACATTTATCTCCTTGGCCCCCTCTCTCCGTTACCCAGTGCCCCATCAACCTTGCATTCAACCAATCCATATCTTCCCTATTATTCCATGACTCATTCTCAAGGGTAATTCAACCTTAGGTGAACCTCACTTAGGAATAATGGTAGGCACAAATATTACCATGGGATTATACTTTATTTTAGCTCCTTTTGTTCCCATGCCCCTTACACCTACACTCCTTTCCTCTTTCACTCCTTCCACTTCCTCTATTTACTCTCTTACTCCTTTTCCCTTCACCACAATTTTAGCCTCGTGTCCTACACCTCCAAAACCTTAGGGATGATCCTAGGGTTATAAGAATCACATATGGATGTTTAGGGTGGCCTAGATGTATAGTGATGTTTTGACCAAGCCTCTAGGATTATGAAAAGGATGCTCACATAGAGATTTTTTTGAGAGGGGAACCTAGTGATATGGTAGACCCATCAAGATATATTTTCACTCACCAAGGTGAGGAATACTATTAGAAAGGATAATATGGATAAGGAAACATTGTCCATCCTTTGAGCTACACATGACATGTTTGAAAACTACTCAAGGACATGTAGAGCCAAGTCTAATTTCTCAAAGCTGAAATGGAAATCACGTTCCTAGTTAAGCTAATAGAGTAGGTTATGATGTGGTTAACTATTAACATCTTGGGTGTCATCCATGATCTACTTTATGAATGTTGTGGTTATGATGTGCATAACTATTATAATATATGTGTGAGTTCTTTCATTTCCCTTTTAATAGTGATGAAAATTTGTGTGCCAAGATCCAAATTATCATATGGAATTTACATGTTTTAGGTAATTAACTCTTATTACTTATCACTATCAAGAGCTCACATTGAAGGCATATTCCTAGTTCCATCAAACTTGTCCCATTATATGTTCCTAGAGGTAGAACTATAGTGAAACTTGGTCTATAGTGGTATAACTATGGTAGAGTCACTTGGTTCAATGACCATTGTGTTGATCTCATTTTATACTTGGAGGCTCCCCTTTAATACTTTAACCTTCCCTCTCTTTTGTGTTTGTTTAGTGTAATTGAAATACCCTTTCCCCTTGTGTTTATAAATAATAAGCCCAACACTCAAATATTAATAACCATCTTTAACCTATGTGAAGTAAATTATATTAAATGTCTAGTGGTGATAGTGCATCTCTTAAAGACTATTCAAAAAAACTCAATTTGTGAATTCCAATACCTATAGTCATGCCCTCAGCTAATCCCAGATCAATCCTAAAATGGAGGATAAAAGTTTGTGATTGTCCCTACCTTACCCTTTTCAAGGAACACCTAATTTCATGGGAATCTCATGATAAAAAGTAGAGTGGAGTGAACAATAGATAGAACTATAAGGAAGGCCTCAAAATACTCAATGTTTATTATTTATTTTATTTCATTTTATGAAGATGTTGAGTTTAGTTTTTTTCTAACAATGTGTTAAATATTGTTTGATTATGAAGCATCCTAGAGACTAGTTCATTTATTACCTAGGCTAGGTACCATCAAGGTAGATTGATAATTTCCCCCATAATTTTCCATATAAAACCTAGGTCTAATCAAACTAGACCTATTGATATTCGTATCAACTCCTCTTTGCAACCTATCACAAGTTCATAACCCAAGATGGCCTAGTTAGATGGATCAAGCATTAACATCTTGGGTGTCATCCATGATCTACCTAGGAACCCTAAGAGGTATCTTCCTTATTTCACCCCTAGTGTGGGATGAATCATAGAGGAACACATATCCTCCTATAAGACTACTTTTAAACTCTTGAATGCAGAACATGAGGATATGTCAAGTAGTCTATTCCCTTTTACCTTGATGAACTATGCCTATGATTGGTTCCTAAACCTTACTAAAAAATATATGTTGATTTGGGACCAGTTTAGTTATATTTTCCTTACTCAATTTGGCTAAGTAATAAACCCTAGTGTCTTATACCATTAGTTTTATTTCATTAAAAGAGAGCCCAATGAGCCCATTATAAGTTTCAATGCTAGGTTACAAAATATGTATAGTTTGGTAATTAGGCTTTACCAAACTAACCCTCAACTAGCACTTGAAATGTATAAGAATGTGATGGACCCTTAGATTGCCATGTTCTTAAGAAGAGATGTAGCTATAAATGACATATCCTCAACATATGTAGGATCTATCAAAGTGGATATATAATTAAACCCCTAGGGTTACATAATGACCCCCACTCCTAACATGCTACCATAAATGCCTATGTTGAACTTCTTACCTAGCATTAACTAGAATCCACCTATGCCTTAAATTTCTCCTTGTAATACACCAACTCTCACTAAGTAATCCCACTTGAAACTAACAACTGGGTTTCTTAAACCTAGGGGTTAAGATGTGATTCCTCATATTCAACATCAAGTGATGTTATATGTAACTAATAACACCTAGAACACACCTCAAGATTCCACTAAAATTGAGATATATTCCATTCAACAGATGGTGAAAAAACTCAAAAATTATTTCCTAGGGATGCAAATATATATGAGTAATTCTAATGCCAAAATATCCAACAAGAAATTTACATATCAAAGACCACACAAGAGCTATAACCACCCTAAAAAACCCCAAAACCTTCACCTGATAGGCTCTCTAAGATCAATGTCTTTGAAATAGACTTACTTAACTAGTGTCAAGTGCATAACATGACAACACATGGGGAGTTATATTTCATAGATTTTAGTTTTGCTTTTTATATATTACAAAAATAAATAGAATAATATGAGGTAGTCTCCAATTACCTAAAATAATCCAAATTGGTTAAATCCCCTAGTACTACTATGGTATTGAGAAACTTGGATTTTCATATCCAAGAGTAAAATGAGTTGGAAGAAGGCATTATTAAGGTGTAAGTGTTTTCTCAATTTCAAATGAGAGATTATGCCCTTAAGAGTAGGAAACAACAACCCTTTGCTACCTCAACACCCCAAAATAATGGTGTAACCCCAATAAAACAAAATTCTAGGAATGATCCTCTACCTCTAAGAAATCAAGATCCTAAGGCACCTATGGAAATCCAACTATTCCAAATCAAAGGGGTTTATAACATAGTTAAGGAATTGAAGAAGATTAAGGCTAACATTACCCTTCATAAGATTGCCTAGATCATAGATAAATGATATCTCTTATTAAATTATTTGACTCAAAATCTGACCCCATAGACCCAACCAAAACTAAGAGCAACATACACTATTGTGCTCATTCACAAAAATAATATGAAGGTCCCTATGTTCCTCTTGACGATGTAGTTATTTGGAAATAATCTACACAACTGATTAGTAGATTTAGGAGCCTCAAATAATATCATGCCAAAATGCATATGTGAGAAACTTGGTCTAAGCCCCATAAAATCAAATAATTTAGTGGTTCAATTGGACAAGTTAGAAGTGAAATTGATAGTTGAATTGTTAAACATCCACATCTAGTTTTAATTTGAGCCTAGGATTCAACACTTTATTAACATTCAAGTGGTTGGTATCCTATAATATTATGACATGCTCCTCAACAAAGATTTTTCTAAATCCTTGAATGTGTATATGGCCTCAAATTTATCCTATATGTGGTTGTCCTAGAGAGGACTAACCAACCAAATAAGATTAGACAAGGAACCATGCATTACACATATGATCATATAATATAATGTTATTAATGAAAAGATAAACCTAGTTTCCTCAGACCTAGGCATCTACATGCTAATCACCCAACCTCTAAAAAACCAAATGAGTCTCAATATAGGTATATGTGGCATGTGGTCTATTTATGTAGGTGGATATCACTCCAAACAAAAGATAGTAGATCTAGTGTTATGCATTATATCCCTTAGGTAGGAGACATACAACATCATATAAGTTATAGTTTCCTTGCACAAATAACCTAGTTCAATACAAAGCTCTAATACTATGATTACTATTTTTATTAAGACATGAGGCAAATAAACTAATAATATTCAATGACTCTAAAGTAGTGGTCAACTAGATAAAAACTAAGTTTTAATGCAAATTATCATACCTCAAAATATATAAACATAGAGATTGGGACCTAACTAAAATTTTTAATGCTTTTAATATCATCCCTATTCCATTAGAGGAAAACTAGGTATCAAACTCACTAACATCCATGGTGTTAAGCCTAGCCCCTTTAGATGATATGAAGTTGTAAGAGTTCTTTATGGAACTCATCCCTTATCCTTCCATCTTGGACAATGTGAATAATTTCCATGTATTTGAATAAAACTAATAAATGATCTAGTTTCTTAGTAATGAGGGGATATTCAAGGCCCAAATAATAGATGAAAAGGATAGATACAACCTTAGGAATGAGTTAGATAAGGATAGGATCCTAAACATTCATGGGAACTGGATATCGAAGGGGATGATTTTGATATACAGTACATTTGATGTGTTAGACCAAAAATTATATGATTATAGGCCTAATTTTGAAGACCAAAAGTGTGGATTCATTAATCTCAACCCTTGGAAGAATCCATAGATAATTAATGTGGGTCCAAATTAGATGGACCATGAATTAGAGTTGTCATAAAATTTACTAATGAGGTACAAAGACATTATTTCCTCAATTTATGGAGACTTTAAAGTCTTTAAAATGGGAGTAATTACTCATATCATCCCCTTAAAGCCCATCTAAAAACCCTTTAGACAAATATATAGGCCTATAGACCCAATCTTAGAGCCCTTGATTCATAAATAAGTCCACAAGTTACTCTCTATGGGGATATTTTTCCTAGTTCACCACTCTACCTAGGTGGTTAACTTGGTTCTATTTTGAAATAAAAAATGGTAAAATTTACCATTACATGGACTTTTGAAACTTTAATTAGGACTTGGGTAAACATAAATACCCATTGCCCTCATTATAAACGGTGATCCAAATGGTGAGTGGGTCTCATATGATGTCCTTTTTAGATGGTTTCTCAAGCTACAACTAGGTCCTAGTCAAACTAAGAGATAGAAATAAGATTGATTTTACCACCAAGTGGGGTACAATTCACTTATAAATAGATGCATTTAATGATAATCAATGCTAGTGTAACCTTTCAAAGGGTGATGTAGTTTACCTTTTAGGGCCTAATAAGTAAGTGCTTAATAATATATGGATGACCTAATTATGTTTTCCAAATAAAATTTAGATCATGCATAGTTTAGAAAAGGTATTTGAAATATGCAAAAGGTATGACATCTCCTTAAACCCAAAAAATATCATGTTTGGTTTCACTGAAGGTATGCTTCTCAGTCACATTGTATAAAATAAGGTATTTCTATCGACCCCAAAAGAGAGGATGTAATTTCTAAACTAACTTTACCTAATATAAAAAAGGAACTAAAATACTTCTTTAGGAAAATAAACTTTGTTTGTAAGTTTATTTTTGGATTTTCTAAAATAGTGAATCCCTTGAATGCAATGTTGAAATAATATGCTAAAGTAGAGTGGCACACAAAATTAAGGAAAGATTTTAAGGATATGAAAGATAAAATCATGCAAGCCCTAATCCTCATCATCTTGAACTATATTTAGGACTTCTATGTCTATCCTTTCACTCTAAAACACGCCATTATCACTTGACTCACCTAGAAGTTAGAAGAAGAACACCCCATGGATTTTATGAGCACTAATCTTAAAGATGCTAAATTTTGGTATTCTATCCTAGACAAGCACACCTACACCTTAGTCAAGGAAGTGAATAAATTTAGGCATTAAATTTTATAAAATAAAATAAATGATATTATCTTAGACCCAGCTATAAAATAAATGTTTAGGTAGAATGAGATAGGTGAAAGAAGAGGCTGATGGATGATGCAATTGCCAAACTGGTTAAGGGATAAGGCCTTACCCTAGTTAATCGTAAAAATAGACCCAAGAATCATGGTACACTAGGTGGATCAATAGATTCTACTACCATAATAATAATATTCATTAGTCATGTACTTTATACTCTATATAAATGCACCCCTAAGACTCAAACATACATAAAGAAGAACCATCTAGTTGAGGGTCATGCACTATATGCTAAAGAAGGGAGTTCTCTTTAGAATAAACCATAAATGAATCTACCTCTAGTATGTATCACAAGCAAATTCCATGGACATAATGGCAAGTTTACATGAAAAAAGAGGATCCCACCATCCTGTAGTAAATGCCATGGCTCACAAGGTTCTCTAGGTAGGTTACTATTTGCCCACACTATTCAAAGATGTTCATGTTCATTTATGCCACCAATGCCAAACCTTTGCTAAAATAGAAACACATGTTGCAATGCCATTATAACTTATTATATAATCAGCACCATTCACATAATAGGGACTATATTTCATGGGGGTTATTAACCCCAATTCATTATTTATCCATAAATTTCTCCTTATATGCATATACTACTACACTAGATGGTTTAAGGTAGTTGCAACCAAGAGAAGCATTGCTACTGAAGTCATCAAGTTCCTAGAGAATTCCATAGTAACTCATTTTTGGGTCCCTATTTCCTTAGTATTTGATAATGTAAGTACCTTTTCAATCTATGGAATTTACAAAATGGGCCTATGATAATGATATCACACTAAAGTTATTATACAATAACTACCCACAAGGGAATGGATTGGTAGAGTCCACTAATAATAACTTGATCGATGCCATCAAGAAATTATATGGAGAGAATCCCCAAGAATGGAACTTATTAATAAAGCTCACCTTATGGGTAGATTGCACCAGGTATAAATAAGCCCTTAAAAGATATCTTTTCCTTTTCATCTATGTTTTAGAGATAATCATGATAATCAATCTCAAAATATTGACTTATAAGTTCATGTAGTAAATTCATGGAAGCAAATGACAAAGTTAATTCTAGGATTATAGTCTTGATTCAATTATAAGAAGCCAAGGATGAAGCTTTGTTAAGTTTTATCAAGCATTAAAACATAGTCATGAGCTGGTTTGACAAGAGGGCAAAGATCAAGACCTTTAAAATCTCATCTCTGGTCCTAATATGGGACAAGGCCCACGAAAAGCTGTGACATCATTCAAAATTCAATCCTTTTGGATAAGATTGTACCAAATAGCCAAAATATTAAGATATAATACATTTTGTATCAAATATATCAAGGGAAATGACTTACCACTTTCAATCAATGGATAGTTCTTACAACACTATTTCTTAGTTATCCCCTCCAAATTAGTCTCTGAGTAATCTAATTAGGAGGTGGTAATGTATATATTAGATATATTTACTTTAGTTATGTGTTTTATTTCATCATATGTTTATTTCTATTATGTGATTTTATTTTAATTTTAATTTTTCCCCTTTGGCCCCCGTCTTTATTTTTCATTATTCCTTTGATGTTCAACCCTTGCTAATAATTGCTTCAGGTGGTGGCCAAAACTTGAGAGGATCTTTGAAGATCAGAAAGGCCCAAGTTGAAAACTTTGATCTAATTGATTCCAAGAAATTAATTGTAACTTTTAACATCCCATATCTAAGATTCCAATTATTATAATATAAACAATTGGATTTTAAAACAACCTACACCCCAAGATAGACACCAAGTTTCACTTATACTAATGGCTCAAGAATATACTAGATTACTCAAGTTGATCAAGGATTGGTTGACTATTCAAAATTTCCCCTTATCCATTCACCCTTAGTTTGGTCCTAAACCCAAAATGGATAATAAATAATGATATTTTCAAGGGAAGCTTATAAAACAATAAAGAAAACATATAAAATCTAAATTTTGAGTCTACCTTGAAAGGGCTATACAGGGAATATCCACCACAAGATTTCTAGCCTAGTTGACATTGCATCAAGGACATTAATAATACCAAAGGCATCATCATTAGGGATATAGACACCCATCTAGTAGTAGATCAATTCCCTAGCCATCCCCCTAAGCCATCAGCCCAACAATGCCCTAGAGGAAGTTTGATAACTAGTATAACCTAGATTACTCAAAGGTAATCCAAGAATAAATTGAAAATAAAAAAAATTCTCACACCCATTTCTGTCTATCTACAAGGTCAAATCTAAGTATTTTACTTGATATTAGAATAATTTAGTGCCTCATCTTTTTTGTGGACAATAAATACACCCTATATAATCTCTGTGTTGAGCAAGGAAATAAGAAGAAACTTATTTGGTTCTAAGTGTTTCTCATCACTTTCCCCATGGAAGTCGCCATTTATTGTGGCCAAAACTCCCATTTTCATTTAAAATAGGGGACCCTTCTCTAAATTTTATGAGCTAAGTATTTATAGTCCTTTCCTTTATTCTTTCCAACTACGCTTGCTCAAACCTTTGGAATATGCACCTCCTTGATTCCCCCCAAGTAGTAACATGCTTATTTTAATTTATATTTAGAACTATGGAGTGTTTTTTATTTTTATAAATCATGGATCTAATGTTGTAGGTTGATTTTCACTTAAAATTCCTAAAGTTTATTTCTTTTCTTGGGGATCTAGACCTAATGTCCTATGTGGTAAATCGAGATATTTGTATCTGTCAAATAATTTTTATTGTATTGCATTCCTTTTATTTTTATTATTTAGTTTTTTCATTAATTTCACACAATGTAGCTAAATGGGAAGGTACCATATCATTGTGAGTTAGAAAGGCTAGTCCCCTTAGACCTATTAGAGATGTCAGAGCTTGAAAGAGCCTAACTAAATGGGAAGGTGCCATATCACCATGAGTTAGAGAGGCTAATCCCCCAAACTTATTAGAGATGTTAGAACTTGGTAAATACTAACCAAATGGGAAGGTGCCACATCAGCACAAGTTAAAGTGACCAGTCCCCCAAACCTATTAGATATGTTAGACCCTAGAATAGCCCAAATAAATGAGAAGGTACCACATCACCATGAGTTAGAGTGGCTAGTCATTTATACATATTAGAGATGTTAGATCTTAGAAGAGATCAGCCAAATGGGAAGGTGTCATGTCATCATGAGTCAAAGTGATCAGTTCCCTAGAATTATTAGATAAGCTAGAGCTAGGGAGAGCCCAATCAGATGGGAAGGTACTATATCACCATGAGTCAAAGTGGCCAATCCCCTAGACCTGTTAGATATGTCAAAGCATGGAAGAGTTTGGCATAATGGGAAGGTGCCATATCACCATGAGTCAGAGAGGCAAGTCCCTTAGACCTATTAGAGATGTCAGAGCTAGGGAGAGCTTGGCCAAATGGGATAGTGCCACATCATCATGAATTAAAATAGCTAGTCCCTTAGCCTTTCAAATATGTTAGATCTTTGGAGATCCTAACTAAGTGAGAAGTAACCACATCACCTTGAGTCAAAGAATATATTCCTAAAGACTTACCAAATATGTCATACCCTAAAAGAGTCCAATAAAATGTGAAAGTGCCATGTTACCTAATATGCAGATGAGCTAGTTACCACCTAAGACCTTGGGAAGCTTAGAAATAAGTAAATATGAGACTCAAAATCCTATTAAAACATGCCAAATCATGACACATGTCCCTAAGTAACACATCACTTAACTTAGGGGATCGATATGGGATACATAGTTATGCCTAGGTGTTGATCATTAATGGGAAAATTGATGAGCAAATGACACATGTAAAAGGTAGGATTTAGCTGATAAACGTATAAGAGATGTGACAAAATGCATACCATGCACTAGGAATTAAAAAAATGGGAAGGTAGACCTAATTAGATAGTTTTAAAAACATCCCATCACCATTACTATATCTAATTAGTGGTAGAGGATCATGGGCTCCAAATTTAATTATAGATTTAGAGATAAAGGGAGAAAATATAGACACCAACTACAATTCAAATTCATTGGAAGTGAGATGCCAAACACCATTAATGTATGGGGATGTATGCATGTACTTATAAATCCTAAGAGAATCCCAATAATTATTACCATTTCTAACTTTAAATAATCTCTAACTCATTTCTTATAAAATTCCATAGAGTCCCTATATCCTATGCCTTCTACACTCAAATCTCCATAAATTTCCCATCCATCCTATTCTAATGGTTTCTATATAATAAAACCTAAAGGTTGAGTCCAAGTATCAGGACACCACTTTCCCTACTAGTTTAACTAAGTATATACACTACAATGATATATTTAAGGCAATTTAATAGGTTTACAAAGATTATGCTGATGAAAATGACTAATAGGTTAAGTATGAGGATGATCTTAGGTCATATAATAAGTTCAAACTCCATAAATCCAAAGCTAAACTAGAGATGTTTCCCTACACCAACTTATTGGGTAACATCCTCCACAAGGCCATCTATGTGCAAGATGTTGTTAATCACTCAGTATGTTCACCCACCTCTTGGCACTAGATTGTAAATATATCTAGGAATGACTTACAGTAATAATATTCCCTAATATACTTCCCTTTCTCCTATGATGAAATGATAGTGTTGACTTGGATGAGCACCTACTAGATCTTTGATGTCCTCCATGACTGGGCTGAGAACACTAAATCCAATTGGGTTAAAAAGGAGAAAATAAATGCTTACATAGTTTTCACCTTCTAAGAAGAGGTATTAGTAGGAATGATACTACTAAAATGAGTTATGGGTGACCCTCTTGCATATGATCTTAACATGCTCAAAAATCCTAGACATAGGAGGCTTGATCAACTTAAAGTTGGTCTACACCATTGTAGATGCCTGAGCTAGAGGCAACATCCACATGGTGATCTACATATTGGATTGTCTTGTTTAATATTTTGACATTTATTTTGGGGGTTCCTAGTGGCCCAACTATCCACATGGTCTTTTATAATATTTATGGCCACCATTTCCACCAACATGTCTAGGATGTCTATGAGCACTTCTATCTAGTGGTGTATTAAGAAGTCAACAAAGATTTGATGCCCCATCTCCTAATGGTAATTTTACAATATATCAAAATAATTAGGGATTATTTTATGTATAAGGATGACAAAGTGATTCAGATTAGAAGCTTTTTCAAAGACCCCCTCTACCTACCATATTATATCCCTAACTACTTAGTAGAATAGGAGATCACTTATCAATTGGTGGATAGTATCTTCAGGTTCTACATGTAACATAAGTAAAGGATGTGCCTACCACTCTTTATCACCTTATGTCACCATATCTATAATAAATTACCATTGATATAAAATATGATGGTTGGGTGAGACTCCTTTTACCTAGAAAAGTGTAAGGCTCAACAATGGGACCCTAAAGGGGTGATTCAATCCCATTTGGTGCAATACTTAGCTTAAATCAACATCAACTATGAATATCATGAAAAATATGATTATGAGATATATTTTAATGCCACTGATGACTAGGAGGTGTCATCTTAGATAGAAACTAAGAATAATAAGGGGAAGAAGGCTCAAATAGGCCCTTTTGTGCGTCTTCTTACTCTTGCTCTATCTATAAAGGATCCAACTATAGTAGCTTTGGCCATCTCCCAAAGGATCATGTAAGACATCTTAACACCTTTTCCCCTTCAATATTTATCTCTAGTTCCATCTTTGATTCCAATAGAATCTCTTACTCCTTGAGATCAATCTTTGTCTCCACCTCTTCTAGTTGATCCTTGTGTTCCACTTCCACCTCCTATGATAGCACCAATAACTAGGACATAGTAGGGTTTATCTAGGACTACACAACATCAAGACTCCAAAGTGAAGTTTGATTAGCTACTAGCACCATAAAATCTAAGATTTGATTTAGATATTAAATTGAGAGTGTGTCATAAATGAGGCACCTATCTAGTTTCCCCTAATCATTCTTTTATATCTTCTCATTTACCTTACACCTCTTACTCATGACACATTCCACATCCCAATTCTCATGCCCATTAATTCATCTCCACCCCCTCTATTTCATATTTTCCCCCTCTATATTTCACCCAAGTACATTTTCTTCTTTATTCCCTTCTTCTCCTCCCATCTCATAGCCTAGAATTCTCCTAGTGCCTCCCTAGGGCATGCCTTTATTAACATGTGTGACCAAAACCTTTGAGAGCATGCCACTTCTATCAGGGACCCTCTCAGTCCCAATTTTAGTTATCATTATGATCCCCTCCATGTCTCTAATTCCTCTACCATCATTCCATGTCATCCCTATAATCTTAGTTGGACCATCCACCATAAAACCTAGATTTGACTTGTGAAAGAGTCTAAATAAGAAACAAAATGTGACCCATACTCTAACTTCAACACAAAGGCCTTCCACTCAAAATCCAACTCTTATTTAAGCCTTAATGGCTACTCCATCCCTAGTAGTAGTAACTCAACATTTATCTCCTCATCCCCATCTCTTACTTACCTAAGGCCCCACTAGCCTCACATTCAATTAGCCCATCTCTTCCCTATTATTCTATGACTCATTCCTAGGGATAATTTCACCTCAAGTGAAACTAAATTAGGAATAGTGGTATACACAAATGTTCTCATGGGATTTTCCCTTCATTATCCCTCCTTTCACTCCCATGACTCCACTCCTTTCCTCTTTCTTCATCTCCCCTCTACCTCATCCTCTACCCTTCACCACCATTTCATCCACACCTCCTTTACCCCATGCAACTTGAGGGATGGTCTTGGGGTTGAAGGCACTATAGATGGATGTATAAGGTGACTTAAAAAAACAATGGAATTTTCAATAAGCCTTTGATAGTATAAAAAGGATTCTCACATAGATATTTGTCCAAGAGGGGAACCCAATGATATGAAAAACCCATCAAGATATATGTTCCCTCACCAAGGTGAGGAGTAGTAATATATAGGATAATATGGATGATAACCCACTATCTATCCTCTGAGCTACCCACAACATTTCTAAGAAGATCCTCGAGGTCATGCAAGTCCAAGTTAAAAATATTGAAGCCCAAGTGAAAAATGCATTCCTAGTCAAACTAATTGGGTGGGTCAAAGAAACCCTCCTAATACTTATCACAATCCTTGGTAAAGTAGTGGAGACTCAGGTTGAGACTATATAATAGAATTAATCCTATATAACGAGGATAATGTAAATTGATGGGAAGTGTTGGATGTTGTAGGTAGTGGTAAACAATGGAATGTTCCCATAGATCAAACTAATACCAACCTTATACTTGGGGTTATACCAAAAATATGTCAGGAACATGAGAGATGTAATGGAGTAGTGGTTAGCCTTAGACCACACTATAATAAGACCCTTAGAAAAGGGAGAGCATAATATATTTACCTAATTTAAAGAAGTCAATATCTTTGTGTTATTCCACTTTGATGGCACCTTACTTGACCAAAGTGAATTTAGAGTCTACTTCAGTCAATTCAACTAGGTTATGAGGGAAAAAGTGGCCAAGGTATACTAATAAGGAGCTCAAGTAGTGCTAGAATTATCAAATCAGTCCATGATGAGCATCAACTAGGTCTCCAAAGTCTTAGCATCAATGGAATCAACTTTCCAAATCTCTTGGAAACTATTAGCTCAAGCAAAAGTGATATTTAAGGATTCCCCAATGAACTTAGCCAAGCTAAATAAGGAGTTTGACCTCATGGTAGCCATGTTGAAATCTATGAGTAGCTAGTTAAATAAGTTAGGAATCGGTCCCTCTCAATTACCTCCTCATGTCAACTAGTGGTCCCCCCACAGATCTATTGTGGGTTTATAGAGATAATTTTGGCACAAATTTTGAAATATAGTTATAACTATAATGAGTGGTCATCATGGCCCATGATGAGATCCTCATTATTTTTAAAGGTCAGATCTAATCCTTATCTATTTAGGGAAGAGCTGTATTATATTATAGAGTAAAAAAAAATTACTCAAACATGTTATCAAATTACTTACATGATTTCACCTGCATCTCTTTCATCACCTCAGACTATAAAATCATCCCAAATTGATTATTGTAGTATCATTTTACTATTTTAATGAATATAATCTCTATTTTATGCAAGAGGGTCTCTTATGTGTTTTAATTTTATTTCATTTTCATGTTTGAATAATCGTCAGTACTAGGTTAATTGGATTAACACTTTACTAATTTATGAATATCATGGTTATGATGTGCTTAGATATTATAATCTTTGTGTAATTTATTTCATTTCCCTTTTGATGGTTCTAAAAATTTGTGTGCCAAACTACAAATTCTTATATGGCATTTATGTGTTTTTGACAATAAACTCTTATTAATTATCATTAATGAGATATCGTAATGAAGGCATATTCTTAGTTTATTCATACATGTCCCACTATATGTTCTTAGAGGTATAACTCTAGTGAAACTCGATTTATAGTGGTATAATTGTGGCCACATCACTTGGTTCAATGAGCATCGCATTGATCTTGTTTTAGACCTAGAGGCATCACTTTTTTGCCTTACCCTTCCCTCTCTTTTGGGTTTGTTTAGTGGAATTGAAATACCCTTTCCCCTTGTGTTTTTAAATAATAAGCCTAACACTCAAATATTTATAATTATCTTTAACTTGTGTGAAGTACATTATATTGAACTCTCAGTGGTGATAATGCTTTTAATGATAGAATGTGGCATTATAGTGGAAGAAAGGAGTTGTTATTTATTATCTAAAAAGAGGTAATATTTATGAACTATAAGATTAATATCATTTTACATTCATATATTATGTGAATTTAATTTATAAGAGTGAATGCAATATAATGTGGTAGTCAAATAGATATAAAAATTAGGTCTACAAGGAGAAGGTTCCTCTACAGGGAGAGAAGGTGGTAAATCTAAGAGGTATTAGGTAATCATTTTTATGAGGCTTTTTATGCTCTGATGGAACATTAAAGGAGGATGGTGAATAAATACCTTGTGTGGAATCTAAGGAGACATCCATGGTTGACATTAAATAATGATCTAGGGAGGATTCAAAATGGGAATTTAAATATGTGACCAAATGAGAAATTAAAGGAGATTCCAATGTGGAATCTAAATGAGAATATAAAGGGGAATATAATGAAGTTACCAAAGAGGAATCTATAGGAGATTCTAATGTTTTTACATCTTGGTTTCCTTAATAAATTTTATTTACTCATTAAACATACATTAATGAGGTTAATGTTGTTTAATTACCATTGTAGTAAACTATTTTCATTTATGTTGATGTATGGAAAAACATTTAATGATTATCTTTTGTGACTCATTACTTGATTGATTAGTTGTACATGAGTTTCTTATGCTTGTGGATTATTTTCATTCAATATTATTTTTCTTAAGCAACATTTTTATTGATTATCATTATTACATGATAACTACCATTTACATTTATGAGGTGGATCGAGGAGAAATTCCACTATCCAAACATATATGGAGGGAGAGTATCATCAGGGAGGGTGATAAATATAAATATGTTGTCGGTGTAAAGATTTGATAAGGAAACCTACACACACCATGTAGTACAAATAAATACATGATTTTTTGTTAGTGAATACTTGTGTGATTACTTTATTTTAGTTGTGTTTGATTATTTCATGCTTGATCATGTTGATTTTGTTTTTATCCATGTTTAGATGCTATTTCAGTCTTAATTATAGTTGTTACTATTTTCTATGATTATGATGTTATTTTCATTGTTGACCAATTTTTTCCCATAGGCCAAAATCATTCACCTTCCTTCTTTGCTATTCAAAGACAGTTGCTTTAGGTTGCAAAATTTCAATGCTAGTGTTTCTCTACCTGGTTCAACATTTTGGTTCATCGGCCTGGCACTTCAGTTCAACGAAAAGTTCATTGGCTTCAGTTCAAAAGTTCATCAGCTTCAGTTTAATGGAAAGGTTCATTGGCTTTTGTTTCACTCCCCATCAGCATGCAATGGTTGAACCTTGAACTGTTAAACCAATTTTTGGTTCAACGGGTTTAGTTCAAGGGTCTACCCTTAGCCGAAGGGGTTCTTCAAGACCAAAGTGCCCTTTTAGAGGGCAGACACTTCAACATTTCAAAATATTTCAGGCGTGCTTCAAAATAACAAAGGAATGGCTGGATAAAAATTTTGTAGATAATTTGTTCGTGGGAATTATCTAGAGACAATTTGTCCGTAGAAATACTCAGTCAAAGCGACCCAGGGAATTAACTCAGGGAAATTTTCCATGGACAATTTGCCCAAAGGAACCTGGGAGACATTCACCCAAATGCAAAGGGACCCATCGAAGGACCCCAAAGGGCAGATGCCCTTGTGGGGGACTTCCAGCCCAAATGAGAAGGGTAGATTCAAAGGCAAAGAGGGTGCCCATAGGGAAGGAGAATAAACAAAGGCCGACAAGGGATCTGATAGTGTTGCGGTGGGGATGGTGACATTGCAGAGGATGTCAAGTTTAATGGAGAAAGATAGCCATTAGTTTTCAAGCAGTGATGTTTAGGAGGCTGTCAAATTTAAGAGGATGAGATGTCTGTTGGTTTTCAAAGCATGACGGTCACATGAACGTCAAAATTAACAAGTGAAATGACCTTTTGGTTTTCAAAGGCAAAGGAGAGTGCTAGCCATGGAAAGGAGCTCAAAATGCAGTGACCCACTAAGATGTTCATGCCAAGGGCCAAATGAGCTAGATGAGACAAAATGGACAAAGCGACACGTAAGGAATGAGTGAGCAGCTAGTCCAACTAGCACTAATTGAAGAAGTGACTCCAGTAGGTGAAATAGTGTTAGCAAATTGATCATTTGGGATGTAAGCAGTTAGAGAAGCAATGGGTTTCTCCATTTTGCATTAAATGAGAAGGCAAACCATGTAAGTCACCTAAAGGATAAATGTAGATTTTGAGCAGACAAAAATGAACAACTCATTAATATTTTGAGCGACTTGTTTCTTTTCATGAAGGGACACGTATGCCACTTGTAAAAGAATGAGTGCCAAATGAGCCTCTTTGCTTCTCATATATATTACGAACTTGGTCATTTTGTAATTATCTTTTCACAATTTTAACAAGGCATAACCCTACTAAAAATTTCTACCTGAATCTATAAACACATATTTTACCTCTTTTTGGATAGATTTTTTGTGTATGTTCTGAGTGTTGATTTATGTTTAGTCATTGTCTTTTGACGCTCTCACAGTTTCAACACCAACACACCAGTCATCTACAAGGCACCATTTGTAGCTGATAGGAAGAGAGTTCTATTTTGGGGTGCAGAGAATAGAAGGGATTATCTACAGAGTGCCTCTTACAGCACCTTTGGTGAACCTCCTTTTCCTGTATTTTTCCATTTTAACCTCCCTGTCAAGTTTCACAGATTGTTTCTTCTGTTAAGGGTGAAGTGTATAAATGTGTTTGTTTGATTTTGAGAGTGGATGTGAGAAAGTCACCTTGTTTTGGTGTATCACCTCTTTAGAGTAGGTTTGTTTTCCTGTATCTTTCTCCCTTTTCATCCCTCCTTTTATTATATAGTTGTATATATATACCTATACCCTATATGTATTTTTGCACTTTTGAAACAAACATGATACATCAAAGGGAGATAGCCCTTATCTAGAGACTCTCCCCTCCTTCTTCACCATCCCATAGGTGAGAGGGGAGTTTCCATGTTGCGAGGAGAAGATAGGAGTTTGACTTCCTGTCACTGGGTGCAATTTCTTGCATCAATAGTTTTGGCACGCCTGGTGGGACACACAATTTGGTGACTCAGTAAAGTTCAGGATTAATGTTGGTCCTGATATAACCAATTCAAAGTTTTCCAACATCTGGCGACTCCACTAGTAAGAGCTTCAGTCCTCTAATTAAGACCAATTTCTTAAACTTTTTATGCCTAAAGTTACCACAAGATCTGCTTCAAGAGGGGTTCCTTTCAATTTCATTAAATTACCTATAAACTCTACTAAAATATTACAATTTGAAAGGACCTATCCTTATCCAGCCATCAATCCTCTTAGGCCTATTATAAGAGACACAGTTACAATAGAACCCCAGTTACAGCCAATCCCAGCCATGGCATTGCCTTTTGTGGCTTTTTGTGGTGAGAGCTCCTTGAATCTCCCATGATATGATCCAATTCTAAGAATAGCTCTAAAAAATGTGCCTTCTTTCGATGGAGTAGGACCTATTATAGCCATTGAGCATATTAGGAATATTTCCAACCTTTGTAATATTCACAATATAATAGAAGAAAATATTGCCATCAGAATGCTAGCTTTGTCTCTAAAAGGCAAAGCTCTTTACTGGTACAGGACCTTGCCTGTGAATTCAATACATTCTTGGAATGAATTGGGGACTCAATTGATAGATCATTTTGGAGAAAAGAGTGACAGCCTCTTCACTTGCTGAGCAGTTGACGACCATAAAGAGATCTCCACATGAGTATATGCAGGACTTCAACACATGTTTTCAAAAGACTTGGGATAGAATTCCCATCTTGGTAAGACTGACTCCCAGCTACGCTTTCTTGTACTATTTAAAGGCATTAAATAGTGACATTACTGTAATGATCTAATCTATGGGAGGGCATATACTACCATCTGCTTATGACATTGCCATAGTAGCCAAAAATTGGTTGGTTCAAGCCAAGAAAATAGCCCCTAGGCCTCACATGCCACTTTTTCTAGAAATGTTGCCTCTAATTCAAACTATTGCTCTAACAATATCCCCTTTGCCTAGTATTGAAAAGCTAGCTGTCACTCCATCTAATGAACTTCATGAGGTTAAAAGCCTATTGCAAAACATGTCAAATGAAATTGTAGCCCTTAAAAGGCAGCAAGCTTAAAGCAACAAGCTAAATCAAGGATATCAACATTATGGTTAAGCTCCTAGACCCCCTTTTCAAGGCCATAATCAAGGACAAGGTCAGCTCACTTAGACCAGACCATCTCAAAATTACAACTCAGGCCCCCTTTCATCATCTAAAGTCATGGTACTGATTTAGAATAATCTAGTACAGGAGCAGCCAACCTATTCAACCATGGGATATGGTCAAGAATAGGCTATTTACATAAATGAGATGAATTATTTTTGGAATGTAGACAACCAAATAGCCACTCAATCTCAGGCCTTTGAGCCTTTAATGCAACCCAGCATGAGTAGCAATTAGGCTCAGCCTGATTCTACCTTGATGAATCATTTGGAAGGGGAATTTTATTCAGTGAATTATGTGGGTGCTACAGACAATTAGGCTAATTGTGTTGTAGCCAACATGAGGTTTAAGAGAAGGGCAATGGGAGAAGTCTAGGCCACCACTCAGGTAGCAGCAACACCTCCTCCATTGCACTCCAATTCAAGGGTCCCAAATTTTAGGTAACTGTCTATACCTTCAGCCCCTCAGCCTGCAATTCAGCTTGGAATCAACCCCAAAGAAAACTTGAATGGAGGCAGCCCTCAAATCAATATAGTGGACCAGATGAAGAAGCTACACATGAATATCTCTTTATGGGATTCATTGTCTCTTTTAAGCCAAAAGGACATGTTGAAGAAAGAATTGCAAGAGCTAGATTGTCAAGCTATCCCAGCTAGCACTAATAATGTCTTGATGACAAATGGACAGCCTTCCTCTTTAGGATAGGTAAAGAAGGAAGAGAAAACTCCCCCTTTCTATGTATCCTTAGTTATAGGGGATTTATTGGTACATAACTACATAATTGACAATGGGGCTAGCACCTCGGTGATGCCCAAGTGTATTGCTGACAAGATGGGACTGAAGTATGAAGAGATGAACAAAGGAGTCCTGTAACTATATGGGACACCTTGTTAGGTTGTGGAGCTAAAAGCTTCACCAGGATGCAAATAGGAGGAGGTTACTGAGTTGCAGGCAATTGATGTCAGTCTAATCAACTGACGTCAGTCATCTTTAGTGTTCACAGTAACTGTCATTAGTTATGGGTCGACCAACATCGGTCAGATAGTTAACTGACATCGGTAGCCTATGTGTGCATGAGTTTGCATGTGTCTCTAGAACTAGTCTATTTTTGGATGGATAGTTTGTTTGCATGTGAAAGACTAATTTTAGTCTTGGAGCTATAGTTCTAATTATTGTAATTAGAAGTCTAATTATTGTTTGTATGGGATCTATTTAAGAGACCCATGGGCTGTATTGTAAAGGTGTGCTAGATAGAGAGAGCAAGGTTAGCTCCTTTAGAGGGAAGAGAGCAAGATTGGCTCCTCATAGTACCACAGTGCCAAGTGTGTATGATCAGGTAGATCTGTGGGAGAGCAAGATCTAGTAGAAGATCCATAGGGGTACTAGTTTGGAGAATCATAAGGACTTGGTGAGGCAAGGACAAGGGTTCTTCATGGTAAGTAAGGTTGATTGATTTACAGGTGTGTGTGTGTGTGTGTGAGATCTAGGTTTGTAAGGGTGCAAAACTAGGTTAATCTATAGGTGGCAGCAAGATCAGGGAGATTAACAACATAATAGGTAGTAAGATTAGGTGAGATCTACTTAGAGTACATGGTGTACTCAGACTTAGAGTATGTGGAGTACTTGGTGGATTGGCAATATTGTTACTGACTGGTGGACCGGTAGTATTGTTACTGACTGGTGGAGGTGAACAACAACTCTATGTTTGAGTTGTTTGTTGTGACCGTAATTGAGAGAGAGAACTCTTGAGGGAGATTATTGTATGCCCTAGAGGTGTGGGAGCCCTAGAGGTGTGGGAAGAGAAGTGTGGCATCTTCTTTATTGTAATTCCTTCTGAAAGAGTATTAATACAATTGGGTATTGTCTCTCATATTCTGTGTTATTTCTAAATTCTAGTTACATATTACTTCTGGTTTAATTTCATGTTTAGTTGCTTATAGAAGGTAATCAATTGTGCTCCTAATCTTGACAGTGGAATCAGAGCTATTTGTTTTTTTAGATTCTTGACAAAGTGGTATCAGAGCTAAGGTCACAGGTTCACAGAGCCTGGTTTGGAGCAGGTTTGTGTTTGATTACAGGTCACTCTTAGGGGTTTCTGATTGAGTGGGAGTATAGCAATGGTAGAAGAAAGTAAACTAAGAATGGAGGAATTCAAAATCAAGAATGATCAATTATGGAGTTATGGAAAGAAAGAGAAGGTAAAGAAAGATTGTTGGTTGAAGATCAACATAAAGGAAATGAAGAAGCAGATGTTGTAGGGATTGTTGCACAGGATGCTCTTGTATGTTCCTTGGATAAAGTAGAATCTTGGTTTATAGATTTTGTTGCCTCTTTCCATGCAGCCTGAAATAGAGTAATTTTCCATGTTAAGGTCCATGGAGACTTTGGAAAGATTTGTTTAGGGGTTGGTGAGCCTTGTCAAAGTATTGGCAAAGGGGAAGTGCGGCTGAAATTGTAGATGGCCAACACATGGGTGTTGAAGGATGTCATGTAGGTCCTAGTCTTGAAGAGGAGTCTAATTGCTTCAAGAAAGTTGGGTGATGAGAGATGCATAGTAACTCTCACAATGGATGCACTTGAATTAGCATGTGGTAAGAAAGCAGGTACTCTTTATCTACCTACTTGTATTACTGATTCTCCTTCTATTGCAAAAACATGGCTTTATAGGCTTGGTCACATGAGTAAGAAGGAGATGCATGTTCTTAAAAGGAAGTCTGATGTCTTTGACAAACTTAAGAACTAGAAAGCCTTGGTGTTCATGGAGGAGATGATGGACAATGATCAACTAGATAGGCTAAATAAAACTAAGCAGGGCAGTTTGGATAGGGTTTTGATCCAAGGTAAGCTCGTGGGTAAAAAGTCATCACTCATAGGAAAACATAGTTATCGACATCAGTCAGGAGGAACTGACATCAAATAGGCAGGTACTAATGTCAGTCATGTGCAAACCAGAGTCGGTGGTGTCAAGCAGGTGAAGACTGATGTCGATCAGATAGGAACTAACATCGGCAACTAGGACATTGATGTTAGTCAGGTAACCGACATTGGTGATCAAGTGGGATCGACATCGGTCAGGTGCAGACTTGGGTTAACCAAACAATGGATTTTGGGTAGATAGTAAGCTGTTAAGGAGTCTCAAACACCCATGTGGAGGACTGAAAGGGTAAGTAATCCTCAAATTCATTATTCACCTTCTTTATACTACTTGAATAGGTTACTCATTGATGGTTAAGAACTAGGAAGTTTTGAAGAGGCAATGCAGGTAGAATCTAGGAAACAGTGGGAACATGGCATGAATTCTTTAGAAGAGAACCAAACAAGAGATTTGGTAGAGTTGCCAGTCAGGATGAAAGCACTAAAAGATGAATGGATTCCTTGGTTAAAAAAAGGAGAGAATGGACATGTGAGATAGAAGGCCAGGTTATATGGTCTTGAGCAAGCTACAGGATAGTGGTATAAGTTTGATGGGTGTATGACAAAGCATGGCTTTAGTCAATGTCAATGTAACCATTGTGTTTACTTTACTAGGTTAGATAATGATTGCAACATTATCCTATTACTGTATGTGGTGTATATGCTTGTTGTAGAGTCATAGATGTAGGGAGTCACTGAGCTAAAGGTAAAGTTAGTTCAGTGGTGTGCCATGAAGGATTTGGGAGCAGTAAAATTCTTTGGCATGAGTATTCCTAGAGACAAGGAAGGTCATAGGTTGATGTTGTCTCAAGATGATTGTTTGAATAAGGTGATGTAGGATGCAGAACTGGTTAGCACACATATGGATGGATGGTTAACAAAATAGTGTCCCCAATCACATGATGAGGTTAAGTACATGTGTACTAGACCTGATGTTTCCCAAGTAGTGGGAGCTGTCAGTGAGTTTGTGGTCAATTTAGGAAAGAAGCACTGGAAAGCAGTTCAATGGATTCTCATGTATCTAAGAGGGACTAGTAGTAGGTTAACATGATATTCAGGGTTAAGGACTTCTCTACATGCATATGTAGATTTAGATATGGTAGGTTACTTGGATGATAAGAGTAGCACCACAAGACGTGTGGTGGTTGGTCTTCAAGATTGAGCTTGAAGAGGGATACAAGCCAAGAAACAAATTAAATGATGTATAGGTACAAGTATAGGTGTAGCTATTTATCTCCAAGTGGGAGATTGTTAGGTTCTGGAGCTAAAAGCTTCACTAGGATGCAAATAAGAGGAGGTTACTGAGTTGTAGGCAATCGACATCAGTCTAATCAACTGACGTTGGTCATCTTTAGTGTTCATAGTAACTGATGTTGATTATGGGTTGGCCGACATCGGTCAGACAAGAACCAATGTCGGCAGCCTGTGTGTGCATGCATTTGCATGCGTCTCCAGAACTAGTCTATTTTTGGACAGATAGTTTGTTTGCATGTGAAAGACTAATTTTAGTCTTGGAGCTATGGTTCTAATTATTGTAATTAGAAGTCTAATTATTGTTTGTATGGGATCTATTTAAGAAACCCATGGGTTGTATTGTAAAGGTGTGCTAGATAGAGAGAGCAAGGTTAGCTCCTTTAAAGAGAAGAGAGCAAGATTGGCTCCTCATAGTGCCATAGTGCCAAGTGTGTATGATCAAGTAGATCTACAGGAGAGCAAGATCTGGTAGAAGATCCATAGGGGTGTTGGTTTGGAGAATCATAATTACTTGGTGAGGCAAGGACAAGGGTTCTTCATGGTAAGTAAGGTCGGTTGATCTACAAGTGTGTGTGTGTGTGTGTGCGAGATCTAGGTTTATAGGAGTGCAAAACTAGGTTGATCTATAGGTGGTAGCAAGATCAGGGAGATAAACAACATAACAAGTAGCAAGATTAGGTGAGATCTACTTGGAGTACATGGTGTACTCAGACTTGGAGTACATGGAGTACTTGGTGGACTGGCAGTATTGTTACTGACTGGTGGACTGGCAGTATTGTTACTGACTGGTGGATTGGCAGTATTGTTACTGACTGGTGGAGGTGAACAACTCTATATTTGAGTTGTTTGTTGTGACCATAATTGAGAGAGAGAACTCTTGAGGGATATTATTGTATTCCATAGAGGTGTGGGATCCCTAGAGGTGTGGGAAGAAGAGTATGGCATCTTCTTTATTGTAATTCCTTCTGGAAGAGTATTAATATAATTGGGTATTGTCTCTCATATTTTGTGTTATTTTTGAATTCTAGTTACATATTACTTCTAGTTTAATTTCATGTTTAGTTACTTATACAAGGTAATCAATTGTGATCCTAATCTTGATAGTGGAATCAGAGCTGTTTGTTGTTCTAGATCCTTGACAAAGTGGTATCAGAGCTAAGGTTGCAGGTTCACAGAGCCTGGTTCAGAGCAAGTTTGTGTTTGATTATAGGTCACTCTCAGGGGTTTCTGATTGAGTGAGAGTATAGTAATGGTAGAATAAAGTAAACTAATAATGGAGGAATTCAAAGGTGAACCTAACACAGTTACAGGACTCCTTTGTTCATCTCTTCATACTTCAGTCCCATCTTGTCAGAGTATTGCTGACAAGATGGGACTGAAGTATGAAGAGATGAATAAAGGGACACCTACAAAAATATTTGGAATTGTGAAGGGTTTAGGCTTGATGCTTCATGCTTTCCCAACCTTCTCAATTCCCCATGATATAGTGGTAGCGGATGTTCCTCTATATTTCACAATTTTCTTGTCTAGGGACTTCACATCAAAAATAGGTGGCTATCTAGCAGCAAATTGGTCATATATGGTTTTTATAACCAAGTACGGGACCAAGGTAAAAATTGAGTTTGAGCCACTCTACAAAGACCATCTAGAACCTTACATGCCCAAGGTAGTGAATGTCAATTACACCATCATCGACCTAGAAGAGTCTCAAACAGACCAATATCCATCCTCTGCTCTTGAAGGAGTCACAGACTTACTCTTAGATGAGTGGGGAAATGATAACTTTGAACATGATCCTTACAAGTTCATTGAAGAGGTAGACCTTGGAGTCTATTACATGCATGAAGAAGGCACCTTCATGCCAAATTTAATGAAGGCAAGCAAAGAAGACCTTGGCCTATGGTAGCTATATTTTGAAGGTTCTAGAAGTAAGCTAGGCACTAGAGGTGGAGTGATGCTAGTCTCCCCTTCAAAGGAAAGGTACTTTTCAACTTTTGTTTTGAATTCTCTTGCACAAGTAATGTTATAGAATATGAGTCTCTCATACATGGCCTTGAATGGGCAAGAAAAAGAGGGATTAAGGAGTTACAAGTTTTGGGAAATAGCAAGCTAATTGTAAATCAGGTGAGAGGCTTGAATTTGACCAAGAATTCCTTGTTGAAGTCTTACAAACATAGATTTTGGAACTTGGTGGAGGATTTCCTTGCTTTTAATATCACCTCCATTCCCAGAGAGCAAAATAAACAAGCGGACAAGTTGGTAGCAATTAGCGCCCAATTTGATGTTTCAAAGGAAATAAGTTGAAACTGTGGTTCGTGCCACTTGAAAGTGGTGGTTCAACCTTCAATCCCTGACAACATTGCAAATTGGCAAGTTTTTGAAAGTGACCAACAAATAGCATTTTTTCTTACAAGAAGAAGTTGAATTCGTAACACAGAATCAAGTGAAATTACAGCAGCAATACAACAATCAGATTGTTTAGTTGAAGAACAATAAACTCCCTAAAGGTCTAGTCACACTTAAAAGCATCTTCAATAGAGATGACCAATTGAGGAATGACAAGCCATGAATCACAAACAAAGAGGATAATTATGAAAGGGTTGAAATCTTCAAAGACAAGCTGCTTGTACTTGGAAAAATATGCACATTTCAAGAAAGGCAGGCTTTCATTTTGCTATGTCAAGAATTCTCTGATGTCTTTACTTGCGATTATAGTGACTTGAAGGGCTTCAACCCAAGGCTTGCCCAGCACACCATTGAAATAGAAGAAGGCACTAGGCTAGTCATACAAAAGAAAAGATGTATCAATCTGATAATTGAGCCCCTCATGCAGAGGGAATTGGCCAAATTGATTTAGTCTGAAATTATTTTCCCAATCAAGCATTCCTCCTGGCTGGCCAACCTTGTTCTTGTTAGAAATAAAAATGGGGAGATCAGGCTATGTGTCAACTTTAGAGACCTTAATAAAGTCTCTTTAAAAGATCATTATCCCCTTCTAAGCATGGAGCAGATCCTTTAGAAGGTAACTGGTAGCGAATGTTTCTCCCTCTTGGATGGTTATTCAAGGTATAATCAGATTCTAGTGTGAGTTTGTGATCAGCATAAAATAGCCTTCACTACTAAATGGGGAACATTTGCCTACAAGAAGATGTCTTTCAGGCTATCTAATGTTGGTGCTACTTTTCAGCGAGCCATGGATATGGCTTTTGGAGGCTTGATGAATAACAATGTGCTGGTCTACCTTGATGATGTGATGGTATTCTCCAAGGAAGCAAGCCAACACATAGAGCACCTCAGGTAAATTTTTGAAAGGTGTAGGGAGTTTGGCATCTCTCTTAATCCAAAGAAGTGCGTGGTTTGTTGTTCATGAGGGGAAACTCCTTGGCCACATTGTGTCTAAGGAGGGCATATCCATTGAACCCGAGAGAGTTCACTCTATCCTGGAGATGTCCCTACCAAAGCACAAGAAAGGCCTACAGAGTTTCTTTGGTAGGATAAACTTCATTCGTAGGTTCATTCTAAATTTTGTAGAGATAGTCAAGCCACTTGCCCCTATGTTGAATAAGGGTGAGGAATTCAAATGGATAGCTCAAAGGAAAGATAGCTTTGAGGCCATCAAGCAGGCCATAATCTGGGCTCCCACTTTGATTAGCCCAGACTTCAGCAAAGACTTCAACCTCTATATTTTCAGTAATGAAGAGGTGATATTCGCCATGCTTACCCAAGCTAACGGTGAAGACCTCGAATAGCCACTTGCTTTTTTTAGCCAAGGATTAGAGGATTTTGAAGTTAAGTACACGTATGTAGAGAAGCAAGTCCTAGTAGTAGTGTAGAGCCTAAAGAAATTTAGGCATATGTTGTCTAATAGTAGGATTCACCTCATGGTCCCACACTCTGGCGTCAAGGATTTCTTGACCAATCAAGACCTGAATGAGAAGAGGGTAGGGTGGATTACCAAAGTGATGGAGTATGACATAGACATTAAGATCACCAAGCTGGTGAGGGGAAGAGGCCTATGTGTAATCAGCTCACTACAGACTTAAAGTCAAGAGAGGAAAGACAACTTGTTAATTCACGATGCAGACACTACAAAGGAACCAACTGTCATAAAGGATTAGACATTGGAACTGAGGCATTTCCTTACTATCTGGTGAGTGGCCTATAGGGTCTTGATAAGACTAGAAAGAAGGTATTTTAAACTCCAATCTCTCCCTTATGTCTTGGTTGATGAAGTATAGTTTAGGAGGGATTTATTTGGGATCTTCTTAAGGTGCATTGACCCAAACTAGGCTGATAAGGTATTGGCTGAGTTCCATGATGGGCCAACGGGTAGTCACTTCACTCCTAGAGCTATGGCAGTAAGGATAATGAGAGCTAGCTATTTTTGGCCTCCTCTTTTCAAGGACACCCATGACTGGGTAAGAAAGTGCTAGAAGTGTGAACTTTTTGATAGAAAACATAGTGATTGGTTTTCATGCCTCTACAACCCATTCAAGTTGAGCAACAATTCATGTAGTGGGGCCTGGATTTCATAGGGATGATCAATCCCCCCTCCAGTGCTGGGCACAAATGGGTCCTCACTGCTACAGATTATTTCACCAGGTGGGTGGAGGCCATCACTCTAAAAGAGGTGAATGAAAGCATAGTCTTGGAGTTCTATGAGGACCTAGTAACAAGATTTGGGGTCCCAGCCACCATAATCTCCGAATAATGCCTTGGCTTTTCTGGGAACCAAAACTAGTGAATGGGCACTAAAGTATGGCATACACCTTAGCACTTCATCAAATTATTATCTACAGGGGAATGGGCTGGCTGAGTCCACCAACAAAAATCTGATCAGAATCGTAAAGAGGACTATGGAAGAAAATCAGAGGACTTGGCACGCCAAGCTAAAGACAGCTCTATGGGCTGACTAAATTACTCCAAAGAGAGCAATAAAAATTCTCCATATATACTCATGTATGGAAGGGAAGCTAGGCTTTCCATATCACTTGAATTTCCAACACTGGACCTCACTCATCAACTGTAATTAGAAGAAGGAACAAGCATGGAGGTCAGGCTGTGTGAGTTAATGGAACTCAAAGAGGTAAGGGATCAGGCTATGGCTTCCATGACCAGTCACTAACAACAAGTAAAAAGTCACTTTGATAAGAAATCTTTGTCAAGAGATTTCTCTGAAGGAGACATTGTCTTAAAATGGGATGAAGATCGAGCTAGGCTTGGAAAACATGCAAAATTCAATGCCCTATGGAGCAGTCCTTACATGATCACTCAGTGCAAACAACATAATGCATTCTAACTTTCCAAGTTGGATGGTGAAGAACTATGTATCCCAGTTAATGGAATACATCTAAAGCATTGCTACTAATTTTGGGTTTGCTTGTACATATTTTCCCTTGTTTTCTTTCCTATTTTTCCCTAAGTGTTATTACACAAGTAGTAGTTTTCTTAGTCTTGCGTGTGTTTTCATTTCCTTGGAGGTAGATCTGTATGACTGGTTCTAAGTTTTAATAGAGCTATTATTGATTCTAAAAGTTACTATCTGACTCCATGCCCAATGGATTTTCAAGATAGCTAGTCTTTAAGCATAATAGGCATGCTTCCATTGTGAGTTGCCATCTGTTGACCAATCTTTTCCCACAGGCCAAAATTGTTCACCTTCCTTCTTTGCTATTCAAAGATAGTTGTTTCAAGTTACAAAATTTCAATGCCAGTGTTTCTCTACTTGGTTCAACATTTTGGTTCATTGGCCTGGCACTTCAATTTAACAAAAAGTTCATCGGCTTTAGTTCAAAAGTTCATTAGCTTCGGTTCAATGGAAAGGTTCATCGTCTTTTGTTTCACTCCCCATCGGTGCGCAATGGTTGAACCTTGAACCATTAAACCAATTTTTGGTTCAACGGGTTTGGTTCAAGGGTCTGCCCTTAGCCAAAGGGGTTCTTCAAGACCAAAGTGCCCTTTCAGAGGGTGGACACTTCAACATTTCAAAATATTTTGGGTGCGCTTCAAAATAACAAAGGAATGGGCCAGATGGAATTTCCATGGACAATTTGTCTGCAGGAATTATTTGTGGATAATTTGTCTACAGAAATACTCAGTCAAAGCGACCTGAGGAATTAACCCAAGGAAATTGTCCGTAGATAATTTTCCTATGAGAACCTGGGAGACATTCACCCAAATGCAAAGGGACCCACCAAAGGACCCCAAAGGGCAGATGCACTTGCAGGGGACTTTCAGCCCAAATGCAAAGGGTAGTTTCAAAGGCAAAGAGGGTGCCCACAGGGAAGGAGAATAAACAAAGGCTAACAAGGGATTCGATAGTGTTGTGATGGGGACAGTGATGTCTCGGAGGATATCAAGTTTAGTGGAGCTAGATAGCCATTGGTTTTCAAGTGGCGACATTTGGGAGGCCATCAAATTTAATAGGATGAGATGTCTGTTGGTTTTCAAAGCATGACGGTCACGTGAACGTCAAAATTCACAAGTGAAATGGCCTTTTGGTTTTCAAAGGCAAAGGAGAGCGCTAGCCACAGAAAGGAGCTCAAAATGCAGCGACCTACCAAGATGTTCACCCCAGGGACCAAATGAGCCAGATGAAACAAAATGGACAAAGTGACACGCAAGGAATGAGTGAGCAGCTAGTCCAACTGGTGCTAATTAAATAAGTGACTCTACTAGGTGAAATAGTGCTAGCAAATTGATCATTTGGGATGCAAGCAGCTAGAGAAGTAATGAGTTTCTCCATTTTGCATTAAATGAGAAGGCAAACCGTGTAAGTCACCTAAAGGAGAAATGCAGATTTTGAGCAGACAAAAATGAATAGCTCATTAATATTTTGAGTGACTTGTTTCTTTTCATGAAGGGACACATATGCCACTTGTAAAAGAAGGAGTGCCAAATGGGCCTCTTTGCTTCTCATATATATTTTGAACTTGGTCATTTTGTAATTATCTTTTCATAGTTTTAACAAGGTGCAACCCTGCTAAAATTTCTACCTGAATCTATAAACACATATTTTACCTCTTCTTGGATAGATTTTCTATGTATGTTTTGAGTGTTGATTTGTGTTTAGTCATTGTCTTTTGATGCTCTCACAGGTTCAACACCAACACACCAGTCATCTACAAGGCACCATTTGTAGCTAATAGGAAGAGAGTTCTATTTTGGGGTGTAAAGAATATAAGGGATTATCTATAGAGTGCCTCTTATAGCACCTTTGGTGAACCCCCTTTTCATGTATTTTTCCATTTTAACCTCCCTGTCAAGTTTCATAGATTATTTCTTCTGTCAAGGGTGAAGCGTATAAATGTGTTTGTTTGATTTTGAGAGTGGATGTGAGAAAGTCACCTTGTTTTGGTGTATCACCTCTTTAGAGTAGATTTGTTTTCCTATATCTTTCTCCCTTTTCATCCCCCCTTTTATTATATATATATATATATACACCTATACCCTATATGTATTTTTTCACTTTTGAAACAAACATGATACATCAAAGGGAGCTAGCCCTTATCTAGAGACTCTCCCCTCCTGCTTCGTTGTCCAACAAGTGAGAGGGGAGTTTCCATGTTGCGAGGAGAAGATAGGAGTTTGACTTCTTGTCACTGGGTGCAATTTCCTGCGTCAACAGTCATTATAGAATGTTTCAATTGTATATGTTATTTAGATAACTTTGCTTATTATTGATTACATAACTCCATATAGACATGTACCTATAAGCATTCAATAGAAAATTGTCATTATAACACACATATATATGGCATGTAAATAAATTAAATTGTATATCGTTTAACAAAATAGTTTTATAAATATTATCTAACCTAAACCTAGGTGAAAGTAACTATGGTGGTACCTATGGTGACATAGTTTTTAAATACCTAAGGGTTAACTAGGTATGAAACTTTGATTTTTTAATGTTTAAAGTTTTGGATACACATTCAAGTTTATATTAAACATAATTACTATATTTATTGATAAAACACATTATCAACCCTAATTTGGAGTGATCATTTGGTTTTGTATTTTCTTGATCGATCCATGAAACTTGGGAGGTTAGGTTTTGATTATGAGTTAATTTGGGATAGTAATTGAATATGTGTTATTTGGAAGTCAAGCTATGAGTTCTTGAAGCATGTTGAGAATTTATGGTGTTATGGTGAGCCATTCTTGGGACAATTATGAGGGAGAAGGGTTCACCATAAAATTAGGGGTTTTTATATGGCATGTAGATGGTGGTAAAGATAATAAAGGAAGATAGGGTTTTTGAATGTAAAAAAGGTTGTGACTAATAGGGAAGAGATAGATAAAATAAAAATGGTTTTTAATTTGCAGTCATAGAGGAAAATCTTCTCCATAGACAATCAATAGGTAGGGTTTGTTCATTTTGTTTATCTTACATATATATGTTGATGTCCTTCTAGTTATTAAGAGATGATAAATGGATTTTAAACTAATTTTATTTATTTTAAATTAAGCCAAGGATTCAAACCTCTGGGAAGAGAAATCTTCCCACAAAAGTTAATTACTAGTTTGATTAAAGAAACCATGAACATGGTTATATAGGACGTTATTTATGGAAAGGAAATTAAGAATGGTTATTATGGCTATCTTTTTTATTTCATTTATATGTGAAATGACTGTGTGTTATTTGTGTGTGTGTCAAAAGGATTAGAGACATTGTTTAGGATATGGGGGTTTGAAACAAGATTTTTAGATGATTATTAGCATGACAGTGTTTAGTTTATTTCAATTATAAAATAAATTGATAATGTATTATCTTTTAGTTAAATGGATGTGTAAAATGGCTAAAATAGGATAACATTTGTTACTTAGGTAAACACAAAAAGAAATTGGGGGTTCTATCTTGATTCTATTATATGAAAAACTATGTGAAAAAGGACTATTTGATGATTATGTATTATCAAGCAAATGGTTAAAGATATTAATATGGTTAAATGGATCACAACTAAGTTGAAATGAAAACAGGGTTTTAAAGAACGTTTACATAGTTGTCTTTGTTTTATTTCAAGGTAACAACTATATATAAAATTAATGTGATAAAACAAGTAAATGAAAAATCTAAGTAATACATTTCACTGGGAATAGTTATGTTGAATATAAATTACAATAGTATGTGTTACTTAGTTTTGGACTGATGGGTTTTTAACTTTTAGATAAATGGATTAGTTAAATTGGTATAAAAACTAAGTTGTCATTTAATCTATTGTTAAATGGTTATGGATGTATAAGCAGATGAGTGTGGGTTGTTTTTAATATAAATAAATGGCTTAGCCATATAAGTTAATAGATAAAATTACCCTGATTACTAAACAACTGGGTATGTAAGATAATTTGCATAATATATGTGTGTTGTTGACTTGGCAGTGTTATCAGTTATGAACAATGACTGATCCCAAACATTTATAAATAATATATGAAGTTTGAAATATATAGAGAACATAAATTCTAACTAAAAGGGGGGTCAAATTTATGTTTAATGGGTTCTAGTAAGTTGTGTACAACATCTAGTACACAACAAAACATTTCAAATTTATTCTTGTGTGTTTTATAGCATTTAACTAGAACCATAGGTGTTGTGTGGTTTTAATGCAAATAATATTTTTGTTTAAGAATTAATTTAATGTTTGTTAAGCTGGGATCTTGGGATGAAATAATAAACTCAATATATATATATATATATATATATATATATATGTATATATATATATATATATATATATATATATATATATATATATGGATTAACCATTTAGTTCTATATATGACATTTAGTTCTTAATGCTAATAATTATATAGTACATATATGTTTGTATTTAATGAATAAATGTGTTGGTATGTAATATGTGATATATTCATTAATTTGAATTTGTTGAATTAGCTATCAATTGAATGGATGATAACTAGTTTTTTATTAGAAAAAATGAATGTGGTGGTTATTATAATTGTTTAATAGCTAGGAAATTATTGTGAAATTCTTAAATTATGTGTAATTTTATTTTAATACCTATGAAAGAGGTATTTTATATAGAGTTTGGTAAATACATAAATATTATGAATATTTTTAATAACTAGTTTAGTTTTAATATTGTCTTATTATAGTTAGATAATAGGCTATATTAGAATTAAGGAAATATGATTTTATGTTGTTATTATAAAACATGTAACTATTCATGTTATTTAGTTGTATTTAAATATTATGGTATTGATAGTAAATCAATTTGATAATTTTGTGGAAATATTGTATGAGATTTATTTAGTAAACCTAGAATTAATGACGCCAAGGAAATATTATTATGATAAGGTTCACACGCATTTATTTAGAGTCATTAATACATGAAATAAATGAAATCTGATTGAGTGTGTGTGTGTGTGTGTGTGTGAATATGATTTACCTAAGAGATCTTTAAACTATATGAAAACTTTGGCCAAAGTAGATTTTATAGTTAAACATTATAATTTCTCATGTTTGATTAATATGCATGTATGCATGATGTCATGTTAGAATAGAATTCTTTATGATATGTTGTATGTAGTTAAAATATTACAACACACATGTTCTAGTTAACTTCTAGTTACTTGCATTATTATCATCTTCTCATCCATTAAAGGAAGACCATTCCCTAGTTGGTAAATTTTTGTCAGGAATCTATGGTCCATGTTTGTTATGGAAAAACCCTTGGATGATGCTCTCCCTCTCTTCCAATAGTTAAATAGTAGAGACTTTTACTCATGATTACATTTTATATACATATGATGAGATTATGGATACTCATTAGTTACATGTAAAACGTATTTATTTATATTCACTCTAATGTAAAAACTTTTTACTTTGATAACCAATAGTTTGTTGCTCTTCTTTTATAATATTATTGTATAATATTATAGTAGTTGGATGAGTTATTATTCAATTGATATATATATTTTATGATGGATTAAACTTGTAATTCTATTAAATGTGTTAATTTGATCATTATCTAAATGAATCACAGCCATTTATTGATATAATATGTATTTATTTAAAAATCAATCTTCTTTAAGAATAATTTAGGTTAGATTATTTAAGTAAAATTTAAAAAAATTATCATTTTTGAGTTAAACCTAGTGGGGTTCTAACATTGTCATATCAAATCTAAGGTTCAAAATCTATGACTTAATGCGTCAACTAAGGTATTAAAATTTTCATATTAATCATAAGTGAGGATTATTTAAGGTAGAACTAGACGTGTGGGTACTTAAAACACTAACCCTCCAATAGATCCCAATCAATTTTATACAAATCAAGTTATGAAGTTAGATCAAATTGTCATAGTCATGCATGAAACTAGGGACTTAATCATGGCCTTAGAGTAGGAAGTGCATGGTTATTTTGAGTAAAATAATTTAAGAAGAGCCTAAATATCACCCTATTCAGTAAGAAGCTCAAAAAGATAATAGTCATGATGAGATGTCATAGGATGTGAGGGTTTGCATAGCTACACAACTTGCATGGGACATGAATAAAGTTAATCTTCATAAGTTTGGTGGAACTATGTTATAAAATGGTTTTGAAGCTTGGTTGACAAAAAATGGAAATTAATTTGAGATCCATAATTACTCATAAGTCACTAAGGTAGTTTGGGGAGCATATTAGCTTGCTAGAGAAGAAATAGCATGGTGGAAAATAAGAAACTTAAGATGAACCTTGACTCCATTACCAACACATGGGATCAATTCATGGTTTTGTTTAGATCACGATGGTTTCCCTAGTCATATTTTGACCATAAGTTGACAATTTTTGAGAATCTGAAGTAGGGAAATATTTCTATGAATAAATACTAGGAATAATTCACTAAGTTCTGAAAATATGTTCCTCAATATTAAGCAGATAAAAGACTTACATTCTAAAGTTCATTATGGGATTAAAATCTCAAATTGGGTGTGAGGTAGATGTGCATGGACCATATATGGTCGATCAGGTCTTGGAGAAGGTAGTTAATAAGGAGTCAAAACTAAAATCTCTTGCTCAGGATAAAGAGAAGTTCAATAAGAAGTTTGGAGGTTCTAAACCCACTCTTAAGAAGAACTAGAAAAGGAATGGAAATTTCAACAATAAATTCAAGAATCAGAATGATAAATTTAGTAACTTCTTATGTAGTAAGAAAGTGTATGGTGGATTCAATCCTGGTTTAAAGAGGAACCAATAATTAGAAAGGAAAAGACCACCTAGTGGATGTTTCATCTATGGGGTGATCACTATGCTAGGGAATGTACTCAAGGAAAGTTTGAAGGTAAATCTAAGTGTATTATGTAGTAAGGAAGATTTCAATAGAGAATCCATGTAGTTGTTAACAATCATCAAGTTAATTTTTGAGTCTCCAATCTTAGTTTAAAGAGGAACAAAAAATTAGAAAGGAAAGGACCACCTAGTGGATGTTTCATCTATGGGGTGATCACTATGCCATGGAATGTACTAAAGAAAATTTTGAAGGTAAATATAAGTGTATTGTGTAGTAAGGAACCTTTCAATTGAGAATCCATGTAGTTGTTAACAATCATTAAGTTAATTTTCAAGTCTCACCTATTGAGGTTACATATAATCTTTTTTGGTCAACCCATTTCCATTTTTGATTGACACTGGAGCTACAAAATATTTTATTTCTCCATGAATGCTATCTAAGTTATATATGAAAGTTGGCTTAATGGAAAATGCATGGTTAGTGAAATATGGAAATGAAGCCTAGGTAAAATTTGATAGGTGTTTAGTATAAGCTAAGATTGAATTGCCTAAATTCATAGTGATAATAGATATTTATGCATCACCACTAGGGTCATATGATGTAATCCTAGGGGTAAATTGGCTTGCTAAGCATAAATCTAAGGTACATTACTATATTAAGAAGGTAGAATGTTAGTATGATTTTAGGAATTAGACTAATATTTAGGGTGAGAAAAGGGAGTTAAAACTTAGGTATATTTTTTTAATTCAACTTAAGAAGGCTCATAGGAAAGGATGTCAAACATTTATTACTAAAATAAATGAAATAAAGGAAGCAAAACATCCATTGAACCATTCCATTGAGGATTAACCTTTATGATGATCATCTAAAGGGGTAATTCAACCAATTATTTCACCATGGGGTGCACCAATCATGTTCATAAATAAGAAGGATGGTAATCTTCACTTGTGTATTGATTATAGGATGTTGAACAAAATGACAATCAAGAATAGATATCTATTGCCTCACATTGATGATTTATTTCATCAAATGAATGTGTAAATAGTTTAATCCAAGATAGATCTCTGATTAAAATATCACCAATTGAGAATTTGAGAAGAAGATATTCCCAAATCATTATTTAGAACTTAGTATGGGAACTATGAATTTATATTGTTGCCTTTCAGGTTAACATATACTCTAGCAACATTCATGAATCTCATGAAAAGTGTGTTTAGGGATTATTTGGATAACTTTGTGTTAGTTTTTCTATATTATATTATTATTTATTCTAAGAGTGAGGATGAACATCTACAACATTTAGAGTTGGTTTTACAACATTTGTAAAAGCACAAACTATATGGTAAGTTATCCAAATGTGCATTTTTACATAAAAAAGTAAAATATTTGGGACACATTATCTATGAACATAGAATTTTAATTGATCCAACAAAGATAAGAACCATAATGGAGTGGCCAACACCAAAAATTGTGTATGATATAAGAAGTTTTATGGGATTATCATGGTATTACAAGAAATTTATTCAAATTTTCTCAAAAATATCTAACCTAATTACCTCTCTTCAAAGGAATAATATGAGTTTTTGTTAATAAGTGCAAAAAACTTTCAAGAGTTAGAAATGAGGCTTACTTCAGCACCTATGCTTAGAGTTCCTTATCCTAATGGTCAGTTATTAGTAATTGATGATGCATCTAAGGATAGTTTTAGAGGATTTATTATGTAATATGGTTAAATTATATCATGTGAGTCTAGGAAGATTAATCCTTATGAGTAAAATTATGCCCACATGATTTGGAACTTGTTGCAATAGTGCATGCCTTACAAGTTTGGATGCATTGTCTATTGGGGAAACCATTTGAGTTCAAGACTGCCAAATTAGAGCTCAAATATATCTTCATTCAGCCAAACCTAAATGCTCATTAGAGGCATTGGTTAGAGTTATTATTTCAGTAATATTTTTATATTAGCTACATCAAGGGTAAAGAAACTAGTTTTTTTGAAACCCTAAGTCATAGATGGTACATAGAAACTTTGGCTACTATCAGGAGTACCTTTTGTGATTAAGTTGTTAAATTATCCCCTAGAGATGAATTATATGAGCAAGTAAAGAAATTTTTATCATAGGATGATCAAAACCTATAGTTTAAAGGATTCAAGATGGAGAATGATTATCTCTTAAAGTATAATGGTAGAATGTATGTACCTAATAAAGAGAATTTGAAGAGGATGGTGCTAAAGAAATTACACAATGCCCCTTATTCAAGTCTTCCTAGAATAAATAAGCTCATGGATGAGCTAAGATCTCTCTATTTCTAAAAAATAATTAAAAAATATGTAGCATATTTTGTGTCTTATTTTTTTGGAGTATTAGCATGTGAAGGCTTAACATGTACATCCATCAAGATTTTTGTATCTTCATGATATACTAGAATGGAATTGGAAGGTAATTAGTATGAACTTTATCCAAGGTTCATCCTTATCATGAAACCATAAAACATGATCTTGGTGGTAGTTGATAAACTAACCAAGGTAGATCGCTTCATACCAAGTAATTTGACTGATGATACACCAATGCTTACCAAAATATTTGTGAAAGAGGTGTACCAGTTAGATGGGTTTTTAGAGAAGATAATTTATAATCAATATTTGAGGATGACATATAGTATTTGGTTGACTATAAATTTATATTTGGGTGCATAATCAAATTTTAGTATTGCATATCATCTAAAAATGGATGGACAAACATAGAGATTAAACCAAGTTCTACAAGATCTTATTTAGATGTATTTTATGGATCGACAATATAAGTGGGAAGAGTGTCTTCCACTAGCATATTTTGTTTATAATAACTCTTACTAATTAGATTTAAATATGGCTCCATTTGAAGCATTGTATGGAAGGAGGTGTCAAAAACCAATCATTTGGGACAATATTGAAGACATGGTAATCTTTGGTCCTAAAATGATTATAAAAATGGATGAGAAAGTCAAGTCAATTAAATAAAGGTTGGCTGAATCCAATAATAGATAGAAAATATATGTTGATCTGAAAAGGATAGAAAGATAATTTTCTATTGGGCATAAATTATTTATGCAAGTTAAGCCTAAAAAGAGCTTGATTAAGTTTGATAAATCAATGAATATTTCACCAAAATATGTGGGAGCCTTTTAAGTCTTGGAAGTGATCAATTTTATTGTATATAATCTTACCTTTCCACCATTTCTAGATTACTTACATAATGCTTTTAATGTGTCATATCTTATAAAGTATGTAAATGATCCTTCTCATGTATTGTATTGGAAAGATTTATAGGTTATAGATCCCATGGTGGTTACATTAAAACTAGGTAGAATAATTGACACTCACAAACTTAGTTTAAATAATAGGTAAGTGTCATAGTACAAGGTCTAGTGGGACCAATATTTTGAGGATAGTGCCACTTTGGAAGACTATGATGAGTTTTATAGGTTGTTTCCAAATTTATTTGTTTAAAGAATTTAGTGTTGTTATTTGAATACTACTATGTGTTGTTTAATTTTAGAACTTTGGTTTGAAATAAGTGTCATCAAGATGATGACCAATTTTAGGGGGAAGGATGTTACATCTTGATTTCCTCACTAAAATTGATTTTCTTATTAGACATATATTAATGGGGTTAATTATATTTAATTACTATTATATAAAACAATTTTTATTTATGATGATGTATGGACAGGCATATCATTATTATTTTGTGTGACTCATTACTTGATTGATTAGCTACACATGAGTTTCATATGAATGTGGATTATACTCATTCAGTATTATTATGATTAAAAAATATTTTTATTGATTATCATTGTTATGTGATAACTACCATTTACATTTATGAGGTGGATGCAAGAAAAATCCCTCTCTCTAAGTAGATATGGAGGTAGAGTATCATTAGGGAGTGTGCCATAGATAAATATTCTGGAAGTGTATAGATTCAACAAGGAACCCTACACACACCATGTAGTAGATATAAATGCATAATTTATTGTTAGTGAATAATTATGTGATTTAATTTCAATTGTGTTTTATTATTTTCTACTTGATTAGGCTGATTTGGGTTTGATATATGATTAGATGTTATTTCCATGTTAATTGCTACTGTTATTATTTTCTAGGATTATTATGGTGTTTTCATTACAAAATGTTTCATTTGTATATGTTATTGAGATAAAATTTCTTATTTTAACTATATAACTCTATATAGGCATGTACATGTAAGCATTCAACAAAAAAATATTGTTATCACACAGACACACACACACACACACACACACACACACACACACACACACACACACACGATATTGAAATAAATTACATTGTAGATAATTTAAAAAAAATATTTTATAAAGATTATCTAACCTAAAATTAGGTGAAAATGACTATGGTGTCACCTATGGTGACATATTTTTTAAATACCTAAGGGTTAACTAGGTATGAAACTTTGAGTTTTTAATGTTTAAAGTTTTGGATAGGCATTAAAGTTTTTATTACACAAATTTTATGTGTATTGACAAAACACATTGTCAAACCTAATTTGGAGCGATCATTTGGTATTTTATTTTCTCAATTGAACCATGCAACTTGGGATGTTAGGGTTTGATTGTGAGTTAATTTTGGATAGTAATTAACTATGTTTTATTTGGTAGTCAAGCTCTGAGTTGTTGAAGCATGCTAAAAAATTATGTGTTATGGTGAGTCATTCCTAGGGAAATTATGAGGGAGAAGGGTTCACCAATAAATTAGGGGTTTTTATATGGAATGAAGATGGTGAGGAAGATAATAAAATAATATGGGATTTTTTTAATGAAAAAAAGGTTGTAACTGATAGGGAAGAGATAGAGAAAAGAAAAAGGATTTTCTATTCTCATTCATATAGGAAAATTTTCTCCATCGACACTTAAGAAGTAGTATTTTTTTCATTTTATTTATCATACATATCTATGTTGACTTCCTTAAGGTTATTAAAAGATGATAAATTGATTCTAAACTAGTTTTCTTTATTTTAATGAAGCTAGGGATTCAAGTTTGTGGGAAGAGAAATCTTCCCACATAATTGAATCACTAGTTTGATTAAATAAACCATGAACATGGTTATGTAGGAAATTATGTATGGAAAGGAAATTAAGAATGGTTATTATGGATGTGTTTTTTATTTGATTTGTATGTGAAATGGTTTTGTGTTATTTTTGTGTGTGACAAATGATTTAAATACATTATTTAGGATATGAAGGTTTGAAACTACTTTTTTAGATGGTTATTAACATGATTATGTTTAATTTATTTCATTTATAAATTGAAATTAGTGTGTATTATATTTTATGTAAAAATTTGTGTGAAATGGTTCAAATATGATATCATTTGTTACTATTTAATGACTGTGTATTAGCAAGAAAATGGTTAAAGATATTAATATGGTTAAATGGATCATAACTGAGACAAAATGAGATTAGGATTTTAAATAATGTTTACATAGCTTTGTCTTTATTTTATTTTGAGTAAGGTAACAAATATGTATAAATTTAATGTGATAAAAAAAGTAAATGAAAAAATTGAGTAATACATTCGACTAAGTATAGCTATTATGAACATAAATTACAATAGTATGTGTTACTTAGTTTTGTAATGATGGGTTTTTGGCTTTTAGTTAAATGGCTTATTTAAATTGGTATAAAAACTAAGTTGTCATTTAATATATTGTTAAATGGGTATGGATGTATAAGCGATCGAGTGTGGGTTGTTTTGAAAATAAAGAAATGGATTAGCCATATGAGTTAATAGATAAACTTACCGAGATTACTAAACAACTAGGTATGTAAGATAATTTGCATAAGATATGAGAGTTGTTAACTTGGCAGTGGTATAGGGTATAGGTAATGACTAATCCCAAGCATTTAGAAATAATAAATGAAGTTTAAACTATATAGGGAATTTAAATGTTAAATAATGGTAGGGGGTTCTAATTTGTGTTGAATAATTTCCAATAATTTGTGTACGACATGATACACAATATAATATTTCACATTTAATTATGTGTTTTATATCATTTTGTTAGTGTAAAAGGTTTCTCTTTGTGTCTAGTACCTTTCTAGGGTATTTTTCTCACTTCATAGTGTGAAAAGGGTTATTCCACTAACCATTTTCATCACTTAAACCTTTTCACACTTAATCTTACTTTGGGTTTTTTCTTTTATCCCACATTTCATGTGTTTTTAGTATTTTAGGTGGTATATCCTATATATACTCACCTCTTGATCTCATTTTAGACATAGAGAAACATGTGAAGGCTTTGTATTAGAATTTATATTGAATATAATATAGTTTATTCTATCAATTCTAGTTTCCTTGCTATGTTTTCCTTTTACTCATTTTGATTTTTGGGTGGCTTTTAGCCAAATCTTACATGGTACCAAAGTGGTTATGAGTTGTAGGATAACTTTATAGGATATATAGAAGTGAATATCTATTATTTTTTATAGAAAATGAGTGTGCTCCCTCTCTTTCATCTTTGAATGATCTAAAGAATTATAAATTTAAGAAAGAAATACCAAATTTTGGGGGGGTTTATCTACTTGCTAGTTGTAGGTAATTTTTTAAGCATCTTGGAGTAAATTTGGAGCTCACAACCATAATATTATAATTTAAGAAAGATAGTAGTGCTCCTAATTTTGTTCTAGTTGAACATTGGAGGATCCATCTACAATTGGTTTTGAAATAATTCTATGTGAATCTAGAGAGGTTTGAAGCAAATTTCAAGGTTTTTTTATCAAATACATTTTTTAACCTTCAAAAGCAAATATAATATTTTTATTTAGGGTGTATGAGAAGGTCAAATTTAACTCTTATTTTACCCTAGTTGTACATTTGAAGCCAAATCTGCCATTCATAAATGTAGTATAAGCTTTTTTTATCAAAAAAACATGTTTATTCTTCTTCATACAAATATAAATTATAATGGATCACGCAAAATAATTTATATGTTTTGTGCATCTCACTCTTACCTTTTCATCATGTTTTGAATTCTTAAATTTCATTGAGTAACAAAGAAGTTACCTTAGTTTTACTAATTTTTATTTAAAAAATAATTCTAGTTGTGTTACCTACACTAAATTTGGTGGCTCTTTCGATGGTTCTACCAAATCTATAGGTTCACTAAGTCTAACATCAAGTTTAGTCATTACTAAATTTAGTCATAACTAAATTTAGTTAGTAGAAACTAAATCTAGTGGTGACCCTAAAATTGGTGGAAAATTTTCCAAATTTGGTAGATGATGTCATGCTAATGTTAGCATATTTTTTTTGGAATTTTGACCCCTTCACCATTACAGGTCTTTACATTTGTAGTTCAACTTTAGAGGCTCATATCTCGAGCGTACAAACTCATTTTTTAGAATTTTTTTTGAATTGGGGTAAAATTTCACATTCTATGCAGTGGTGTGATCAAATTTTTCTCATATTACCCCAACTTTCTAAAAAATTAGTTTTCTCATTAGATCTTGTAGACAGTCACAATTTTTTGACCTTCAAGGCTTTTAACTTTTACATATGACCTCAGATCGAGGTGATTAATTTTTTGAAGTGCATATTTTTTAATATCTACATATTGGTATTAATTTTAAGTTATGATTATGTAATTTCACTATGTTTTCAATTTTAGGATCCATATTGGACTTTATAAAAATTTGGAAAAATAAACTCCAACATTATAAATGCACTAAATTATAAAGTGCCAAAATCATTATTTTCTTGGGGAGATTATTGATTGAGTAAATCAAGGGGGTGTCTCTTGTGACTATGCATTTTCTCTCTATGTTTGAGTTGATGCTTTTCTTTTCCTACACATTTAGTTAATCCTAAGTTTCCCTTGTTAACTCTATACAAGTATTTAACTTGGAAATGAAATACATGGAATGCCTTGATGACTGTGGGGTATACACCCTATGTTGAGGCAATTTCTTGAACCCTATGATGCTAAGGAAACATTTTTATAGATTCTTGAAAATAGTAAAATACTTGGATGTTTAAGAAGTTGTATGTCTTTAAATATACTATTTCATATTGAATCATATACAAGTCCCAAAGAAGCATGAGACAAACCAAAGGCACTCTATGGTAAAACTAATGAAGTTAGAAGCTATCAAATTAATAATGAATTGATGAGTCTTTATCTAAAAAACTTTGATAACATTCAAAAATACATTACAAAGGTTAATGACCTAAAATCATGACTCAAATATTGTGGCATTGATAAGGACATTCAATTGATCTATAATACAATGAATAAATTAGGTCATGAATATAGCACCTTTGTTTCTAGTTTTCATATTCATAAGTTGACTATGGGATCTACCTATGTGATGACTTAATTTGACATATTTTCAAAAAAATTGATACATGAATAGAGAAAAATTATCACCATGGGTCTCTTAAAGACATCACAGTCTCAAGCCTTATTAGTTGGTTAGCACAAGGGATAGAAATAGTCAAGTAGATCTAACAAGAAATAAAAGCAATCTAAGGACAAACCATAAGTAGATCAAACATAGTCCTCCTCTACCTTTAAGGAAGATTCCAAATCCTCTTCATTAAATGGAAACTTATGGTAGAAATAAGGACCAACTTTTTCCTACTGCAAGAAGGTTGGTCATCATGAGCATCAGTTTCATCTGAATTAAATTAATGAAATCACTCATCTTATCAAAAAAATCACATTAATTTTCCTTCCTCATCTACACCATAATATACAACTCCTTCAAAATAAGGTAAAGGGAAAGTAACTACACTTATTTCTTTAGTAGATTCTTCTAAGTAGTAGATTCTTGACTCAAGTGTTTCACATCACATGGGTTCCAATCAAGAACAATTTTCTTTGCTAGAGCCATGTTTTGTGCCACATATTCTCATTGGTGAATACTCTTTAATGGAAGTCATTTGGAAGGGATAAATAGAATCTATTGATGGAATAATTTAAGATGTTCTTTGTGTGCTTGAATTATAAACCAACCTCCTTTCCATTTATCAAATCACCCATCTTGGGAATGGTAGAAAGGTTGAATTCAATCTATATTATATTATCATTAGGGATCTTAAAGATAATGATCTGCTTATAATTGGAAAGGTTGATAATCATTCTTGGCTCTATGCCTTCTCTCACTTTATGATTGATGTTCTACTGCATAGCTCACCCATTTAGATTCAATGAGAAAATGATGGCATGAGTGGTTTGGCCATCTCAACTATTGCTACCTTTAGTAACTCAGAAAATAGGATACAGTTATAGGTCTTCCACATATTAATTTTTCAAATGGTGTCTATCAATTTTATGCCTTGGGAAAACATCCTGAGGATAAATTTTACAAGGGGAAGGCTTGGAGGGATTTAGTAGTCCTTGATCTAGTTCATAATGATATTGCAAGTCCATTTCCAATATTATCCTTTAGCAAGGCCCATTATGTGCTCAAATTCATTAATTATTTTTCTAGGTTCACATGGGTCTACTTTCTTTGACAAAAAAGTGAAGTCTTTGATCAATTTTTGGAATTCAAGGGTCGTGCAGAGAAATAATCTATAAAGTTTTATCAATATTTTCCATTCAGATAATGGTAGAGAATATGTGAACCAACACTTTGAGAAATATTTTGCTCTTGAAAGGATCGATATTTAGCTTTTTATTATTTATACACATCAACAAAATAATTTTGTAAAATTAAAAAATATATCTTTTAAAGAAATGGTTGGATGCATGATCAATGCTCATTCCCTTCCTCCAACATATTGGGTTGAAGCCATCAAATATGTTACACACATCCAAAACAAGGTTCCTCATAAGGCCTTAAAGGTCATCACTCATTTTCAAGCTTGGAGTGGTCACAAACCTATTATGAAACACCTTAGAGTCTTTGGTTGTTCTACTTGGTCTCATATACCTTTCGAGAGACATAGAGGTTTGCAACCTCAAAGTCAACATTACATCTTTGTTAGATATCTTGATGGTGTCAAAGGATATGGGATCTTGGATCCTAACACTCATTATATCTTCATTGAGATAAGTGTTTTTTAAGGAAATTTCTCTTATCTCATCCTTTATTACTCTTCCTTATTCCACCATGGACTCAGATGATAGTGATATAGAGCACTTTCCATCAGCTTCTTCTATCCACAAGGATGATCATGAGGTTCCACCTCCACCTTCACTGGGTGCCCCTTTGGAGGATGAATATTATCCTCCTCCATCCCCTTCTACTTATATGCCTCCATGGGCTTATAAAACTCTCCAATATACTAGCACTCTTACTGTGGATCATTCTTACACTTGAAGGACATAGTCACAACACCAGAAACTCCCACATTATTATATTGACATAACTTCTAATCCATAATCTTTTTGGGAAGCTTAAATTATTTCTAAATGGGATTTAGATATGGAGTAAGAGTACAACTCATTGATATATAAAAACACTTTGGAGATTTTTTTTACTTCCTAAGGGAAGAAAAATGGATCACTATAAGTGGATCTATCAAACTAAATTTATAGCATATGGA
>JARHVA010006775.1:632500-700000 GCA_037957365.1 Torreya grandis
ATGGTTTCAAATTAAACCTAATAGGGTTATAATAAATGTGTAATCTAAATGTGAATCTAAAGGGGAATATAGAAGTGTGACCAAAGGTAAATATAAAGATAAATCTAGAGAATAACCCATTGTTACCAAATCTTGCACCCTAGAGGAGGTTGTTCAGGCCTATTCTAAGATTTGGGAAACATTGGAATACCTCTAGGCCTGTGGGTTACCTATAGTAGAGTTAAACTTCTAGGTTTAAGAGTTAGCTCCCTGAATTTACCTTTAAGTGCTTATCACCTATACTAAATAATTATTTATGGGAAAAGGGGTAGACATATGCATGAAAGAAAACTATTCTAAGGAGGTGATACACCATAAAGGTATCCACAAGATTATTATACTTATTTCACTAAGAAACAAGACCTAAAAACTAGCTTCAAAGTCCTAAGATGTTCTAACATTAGTGTTTCAATATAGAGGTGATAGCATGAGACAACTCAAGGTAAGTGGACCAAAGATTATATTGAAAAATCTAAGGACACTTACACACTTGAAGGGAGCCAAACACACTAGCTACATACTATATGAATTTTTATAATGAGAACTTCTTTCACTAGACATGAAAGGATAAGGAGAAGCAAGAATAAAATCACTAGACCTCACCATTCATCACTTTTCACACTTAGACATTATTTTTTTAAACTCAAAACTAGACTATTTGTATTATTCAATGGATAATTACAACATCAAACCAGTAGGGCTTTACCATACATGGTGTGGAATTATCAAACAAGAGCCAAAATGGCTAGTACTTTTAGAATGTGATGAAGGAGAGATAATAATGAAGTTCAAGAGTCGTAAAAACACTTTTCAAGTTGTGATAAGGAGTTATGTTTACAAGAATATGGAGTATTAAATAGACCATGCAAGGTCTCTATGGAAAAATTTCTCTCCAAGTCATGAAAATCTTTAAACTTGGCATAGGACTCTTCAACTGCTTGTTTGAAAATTGCCTTCATCATTTAGCCTTCCTTGAACACTCCACAATAGAATAGTAATAATTTCCACTTATGCACTATGATGGGGGGTTAAGTAAAATCTCTAAAATGGATTTTATGTGTCTCTAATCATTGATATTCTTATATCCAAGTGTTCTCACTACTTGTAGTCATAATCACCCTTTTTTCATTCATCCTTCACATTTGGCACTAAGGTGACCATAAATTATTTAATCCAATCCATCACCAACAATTTTAAAGAGTCCTCAAGTCTCTAGATCCATTATGTAGACCTTAAAAGGAATATTAATTAAATTTATCACCTTCTCATTTGATGATGACTCTTTATTCATTATGCCAATTTGGAGTGGCTGAAGTAAAGGTGCTCGTCGAGGTACCTATGTGATTTTATGAAGAAAGATATGGACATGGGGAGTTATATTAGATCTCAATCTAACTCCAAAAATTATCCTCATCCTTTTAATCTTTTTTTACTTTCAAAACATCAAAAATTGTAAATAAAAGCCATTATGTACCATGTTTGTACAAATAGGGTACTAGCCAATATGTTGGGAAGGATCTATGGTGAGTCCTCTATAAGTTCAAATCACTTTCCTACCCAAAATATATCATCTAGATGAATTTCCTTCTTTTTTTATTCATCAGGTCATTAGCAAGGGTTTTAGAGTGTTTTGAGTAGTTTTACCCCTTAAATATTGTTCATAAAAGTGTGACATCCAAACCCTAAATAAATTCCAATAGATCCTTATTTATGACCCTCTTTAACATATCCTAGCTATTTAGGCTCCCATACTATGCATATTTACTAATGTGATCTTCAAAACTTACCTTCTTGAGTTCTTCCTTATTTTTTGCATACCCTATCATGTTATTGAGCCAATAAATGGCACCTCTATGACCTTATTTTTAAACTAAAGGCTCTCACACACCTTATATCTCCCTATGGAAGTCCTCCAATGTTATGTAATGCTCACTTATGCTAGAGGTACAATCACTAAGAGGGCGGGGGGAGAGTGTGCCCAAATAATCCAAATTCAATTCTAATATGTGCAAATACTTAATTATTTACCAGAATCATTCATGAAGCATACATAAAATTCATATCAATGAGCAAGAAAGATAATGTAAGATCAATCACATAAAACATGGCCATGGGAAACCCTCTTGGGGAATAAAACCCACAAGAAAATACAATTATAATAATATCTTATAATAATAATAACCAATTTAGAATCTACAAATTATCATGGAACTGTTTCTTGCAAATACTTAATTATTTACCACAATCATTCATGAAGCATACATCAAAAATTCATAGTAAATAGAGCAAGAAAGATAATGTAAGATCAATAAAGAACGTACCTGATATGTAGCAACATCGGGCATCGGTCTTTGTGGTGTCGGCGTCGGTCGGGGTAGTGACCGGCGTCGGTTAAGGTGCCGTCGTCGGTCGGGGTAGTGACCGGCGTCGGTACCTGGGAAAGTCTGGATAGGTTTCTTGGGGAATAAAACCCACAATAAAATACAGATTATAGATAATATCTTATAGTATAATAACCAATTTATGACCTTATCTACAAATTATCATGGAACTAGTTCGCAGGTTGATGGAGGATCATAGGTTGGTTGCTCAGCGTTTTTGAATAGCGTTCGGGGATCAAATGGCCACAAGGTGTTGCCACACTGAATGGTAACTATCTAGCTGAGCTATAATAACAACCAAAATTTTTAGTAAGTATCACCTTACAAGGAAGATACAGGGGAGTCGACATGATTTTGGTGTCTACAGGAACTATAATCCCGATTTGGTGACACTATAATCCCTTGCCACACCTATCTAGCTGAGCTGTAATAACAACCAAAATTTTTAGCAAGTATCACCTTAAAAGGAAGATATAACCACCTTAGATGCTAATCTTACATAACAACACCTATGAACACATCCACATCTAAACTATTGTCTACAACACCTGATGATAGACCTCTGCTTATCACTCTTCACCTTCACTCACACTTAATCTATAAGAGCACTATTATGCCAACAAAATTATGACATATAGGTCATAAAAATAGTCCTCAAAATCATCTACTATTTAACTCATCCTTAGTGCACTCTAACCCTCATTCAATCCCCAACTAACACACATAAGCCTCTCTCAAATCTCTCATTGGTCTCTTACATCAAGTCTAGAAATAACCATCTTTGATTTCATTATTTATAGAGCAATCTTGATAATCACTATCTTGGTTGGCCATTAGGAATCAATTATCCCTTAAGGAATATTTTCACATGAATACACATCTCAATACAATATTCATTGGTTATCCATAGCATCTATGGGTCACCCTTAAGAAACTACACCTTTTAATAAGGCCCTTATAGCTCTTATAGGTCTCATGGATATATATTCACCCATTTATCACACCATAGAATAGAAAAATATAATATAACCACTTTTAAATACATTAGTCCAATCCTTATGTCCCCTTAGACATCCTCAAATGATCATATTCATCTTAGTTCACCTTTGAGTATGCTCAAACAACTCAAACAAAAACCTTGTACATAGAAACACCATTACCAAACATACAATCAACTTCTTAAGAATTTTTCATACTCAAAATAGATTGATCACAACTATAAAATACTCATATAGAATCTTCATGGAGTCTAAAACACTCAAAAATATCCAATTCATCATGATACATTGAAACAACATCAACACAAGCTCAAACATCCTTCTCAGGTCAGTTGCTGAACAAGCACGAACACATAATCAACTTCTAAGCTCAATAACCTTGATTTTACTCACTTCCATATCTTCAAATTAGATTTATTAGATGTGTCATGGATTCCTCTTCATCTTTAATTTTTACATCACCAATAAATTTGACTTTTATCAAAAGATATGGATAGAATATAGATCTATAGTTTTCCCTATGTTAAATTCAAATATTTGAATAGCAATGATCAAAATTGACCTTTAAACACAATTCTCACATCTCATGTCCTCTCAACTTAGATAGAATACACACCATTGATGTCTTTTGATCTTTAGTGCATATGTATCAATGCTCAAATGTCAAAACTTAGTCACATTAAGATTATCTCATGCAATCTTATAATGTTGACTTCATGCACTCCATCAATCTATATGGATCAACCAAGTCTTTAATGATCAATGCTCATCATTAGATCAATCTGTAAGAACACCTGATCACCATTATATCCTTATCCTATACTTTTTATCAGATGTTAAACATCATGCCCTTGTCTTCATCTTGTTTCTTCCTGACTCTTTAGAGTAATGTGCACCATTGATCTTTCTCGAGCTTTAACATGTGCATAAATGACTAAGTATGGGGACCCTTTCAGTATGCCTAAGTAGCCATTTTTGAACTTTAATAACTTCTTTTGTATTTTTACATATGATCTCAAATTTGGACTAGATGATATCCTCACATAGGAGAATCCAACCATGTGACACACTAATCTTGAAACTTTTTCACATGAGAGATATAATTCCATTAAAATTCCTTCTCAAAATCTTCTATCATAGAGCCAAGTATGTCTAGATTTTATCTAGGAGACCAACTTTGTTCCTTCATAACTTTTATTTCACTTTAGTGTATGACCTATAATTTATCAGAAATCAACTATGCTAAGAAATAAACAAACCCATATGATCAATTTATCTTGACACCTTCACATGTGTAAGATATTCCACCATCAAAATTATAACTTGGATCTTCTTTCTGCATTTCAAAATTGGCTAAGTATAGGAAAACATAGTCAAACTGCCTGAGAGCCCAACTTTGCATATGCATATCTTTTGATGTGCTATAGCACATTATCTAAATTTTAGTGAAAATAAACTAGGAAAAAAACTAAAAAAAACCATATGAACCTTATCCTAAAATTTACACACATGTGATATATTCCATCATCAAACTACTTACATGACTCTTTCTAGCCACACTACAAAATTGGCTAAGTATGGGAAAACAAAGAATTTTGACTGAGAAGCTAACTTTGCATCCACATATATTTAACCCTACTTTGATGCATGAACTGAGATTTGGTGCATAAAAACTAGGGACTAATTTTATCACAACCATATGACCAACTCCCCTTGACTTATTTCCACATGGCAATGGTGACATCATCAAACTACCTAGTCAAATTTTCTACCATTGGACCCAAAGTGTCTAGATGAAAACTATGATTAACTAGATGAAATCCACTCATGTACACAAGCACTCAAATAATATAAAACCTATTATAAGACCCCTTTCACATGTTTAATACTCCATACTCATCCCTGAATATTTCTATCCATGTTAACACTAAAGATCAACCAAGCATACTTTAAGCAAACTAGGACAAGCACATTGCACATTTTGTCATTGTCAATTAGGCTATCAAAACACTTCATCCACTCACTAGTATATATCCATGACATCACCATAATATAACTTAAAAATCTCCAATAATCTCTCCCTTTGTCATTGGTGTCAACATCATCATATATAGAAATATAAAATTCACCTTCTCTTTCTTCAAACACTCCCACAATACAAACTTTTTCCCCTTTTGACATAATGACAAAGTAGGCACCAACTGATCCTAAGGACCTAAAAATACCATAAATAGGAAATAACCATATTATAAAGATGATAAAAACTCCACTTTACCTTGAGCCTACTTTTTCTTGCCTTGATAACTTCCTCTTACTCCATGCCAACACTCTCTTTAACCAATCATTGCAACCAATGAAGAAAGAACACATAAAAGAACTAAAATATGATGTAACTCACCAAGAAACATTTGAGATGGAATTCCCCTAATAAATTTAAGAAATTTCACCATTTTATCATCTTCATATCTCCACACACCATGAAGAACCATCACACATGCTAATTATCCTCCTCTCTCAAGCTCTGGAGCAAGCTCATGAACATGTTGATCCCCCTTAACCAAACTCTTTCTATTGATTCATAGAGAAATAAATGACACCCAAGCTCTATCTTGGATACTCAAAAGTAGCTTTTGATAATATTTTGGTCATAATATCTACAATGTGATCTCTTGTAGGTATATGCTCCAACTTGACACATTGATCAATCACTTATTCTCTTAAGAAATGATGTATAATAGGATTTTTTTAGTTTTTGAGTGCATAACAAGATTATTTGAGATATTAATGACACTAGAATTTTCACAATAAATATGGAAAGGTCCATTTTGTAGTACCTTGTAATCCTACAAAGTTTGTTTCATATACATGACTTATGTGTAATAAGAGGCAGCTACTATATACTCATATTCTTCAGTTGATAGAGACATTAAGGTTTATTTGTTTCTTATCCAAGACACTAAACATTATCCTATGAAGAAGACCCCACCACTGGTACTTCTCATATCATCTACACATCCTACCCAATCAACATCAGTATATGATTTCAAAGACAATTCTTTACTCTTGGAATACCATAAACTATAGCCTATGGTGCCTTTAAGATATCTCAAGATCCTTTTGAGTGATTTCAAGTGATATTCTCTAGGATCATCTTGAAACCTTTATGTAATACCTACTACTTCCATGATGTCAGGCATAGATGTAGTAGAGTATAAAAGACTTCGAATCATGGATCCATACAAAGTTTAATCAAATTTTGCTGAGTCATCCATTTTACTTAACTTGCATCCTATGATCATTAGAGTACCCATTGGTTTAAAATACATCATGTCAAACTTTCTTAGCATATCCTTGATGTATTTAGCTTGAGAAATGAATATTCCTACATCAAGTTGATTAAAATGTAATCCTAAGAAGTAAGATAGTTCTCTGAACATTGACATTTGAAACTCAGTCTTCATAGTATCTACAAATTCTCTACTCATTTTATCATTTTTAGATCCAAAAAGTATGTCATCAACATATACAAAAACTATTAATTGATGACTACCTTCTATTTTCATGTACAAATTTCTATCATCTACCCCCTTTTAAAACCTTAATTCAAAAGATACTTATCCATCCTATCATACCAATCTCTAGGAGCTTGTTTAAGACCATACAAAGACTTCTTCAATTTACACACAAAATATTGATTACTTGACATGAAGTATCCTTCATGTAACTCAATGTAGACTTCTTCTTCTAAGTTACCATTCAAGAATGCATATTTCACATCCATTTGATATATCTTAAAACCTTTGAAACATGTATATGCCAAAAAGAGTCTAATTACTTCCATCCCTGCCACAAGAGCAAAAGTCTAATCAAAATCTATTCCTTTAACCTGAGCATATAATTTACACACTAATATAGCCTTTTTTCTTGTGACTTCTCTTTTCTCATTCAACTTGTTTTTGAAAACCCATTTGGTACCTATAACATTTTAATCTTTTGGTCTAGGAACTAAGTCCCATGTTTATTTCCTTTCTATTTAATAAATTTCTACATCCATTACATCATTCCAAATTTCATCTTTTCTATATTCCATAAATGTTTTAGGTTAAATCACAGATAATAGAGATAATTCTTATTGATTTTTATTGATCAACATTCTCCTTATGGTCTACAACCTTGCACCAACATTTCCAATAATCTAAGAGATTGGATGATATTTCTAAATTCTTCTCAATGGAGCTTTAGTATCTTGTCTTTTTTCCTCATCTTCATCTTCATAATATATTTTAATAGATAAATCATCATTATTTGCAACAACATTCTGAATTGAGTCACTTACCTATAATTTTGGTTTCTTAACTCTACTTGTCTCAACTACACTTACATTTAAATTTCAACAATCTTGTGAAGTCTCTCGTTAGAGCATCTATAAATAGTACTGATAGAATAATAACCTAAGAATATGCCCTCATTGGATATTGAATCAAAATTTATAAGATATATTGATCTCTTTTGATGAAGCACCTACTCCCAAACACTCTAAAATGTTTGACATTAGCCACTCTATTCTTCCAAAACTCATAAAGAGTCTTAATACCATTTAATCTGATTTGACACCTATTTAGGATGTACACAGAAGTATTGGATGATTCTTCCCAATATCCATTTGATATATTTGCATCTTGAATCATGGTTATACCCATCTCAATAATATCCATATTCTTTCTTTCAACCACATCATTCTATTGTGGTGTTTTAGCAACTGAATATTGTCTTCTTATCCCATGTTCATCACATAAATCATCAAACTTATGAGACCAAAACTCACCTCCTTTGTATGATCTCACACACTTGATCTTTGAACCTTTATCATTTTCCACAAGAGATTTTAATTTCACAAATTTTGCAAAAGCTTCTAAATTTTCTTTTAGAAAGAATATCCAAGTCATCCTAGTAAAATCATCAATAATATTCATGAAGTAACTATTACCTTGAATACTTTGAGTTCTCATAGGTCTACATAGATTAATATGGATCAAATCTAATGGATATGTAGTGGATAATTCCTTGGTTTTGTATCTTCTCTTGGTTTTCTTCCCATGAAGACATGCCTTGCAAAGAAAATGAGGAATCTTAGAAATCTTAGGTATATGCCTTACCAACCCATTTGAACTAATTTTTATCATATTATCAAGATTTATATGACCAAGTATTCTATTCCAAGGCCAAATTTCTTCTAATTTAATTATGAATCCCTCTACCTTCTTGCATTCATTGAATACATACATGTTATTTGTTTTGTGAACATTTGTAATTAATCTGCCAGATTTTTCCTTTCTTATTTCACATACATCATCATGAAAAGTTAAAACATTTCCTTGCTTACACATTTGGCTCACACTTAATATTATTTTTGAAACCTTATACATATAAGACATTCTTATTTCTAGTGTTACCATTGTCCAAACTCATAGTAACTTTGTTGACTATATTAGCAGATTTGTTATCACCAAATTTAACTACACCTGGATTGGTCCTATTGAGAGAGATAAACTTGTTCTTATATCCTATCATATGATTTGAGCATCCACTATTTATAAACCATCTCTTATTCTCATCCTCTTGAGTATGTAAATTTGTTTGAATAAACAATGACTCTTCCTTTGGTGATATGTTTGGATTTTGCTTCTTTTCTTTTTTAGACTTGGTTTCATTGAGCCATTTGATAGTATCAATGAATTGTATATCCTTTTTCCAAAAATATATTTTGTATTTCTTGGATATTTGACCTTTTTAGTTATAATTTTAACATATGAGATCCCTTTTTATCTCCAGAGAGAGAGAGCGCAAGCAAGCCTTATATCTATGACCAAATTAATTGCATGAGAATCAATACTCATTGAAGACATTGTTCATGTTTTATCCTCTTTTCTCTTCACCATTACCACTTAATGGATTTTCATTCTTGATCTTTTTAGTGGAGTTGAAATCCTTTTTGTCCTTAGATAAGATCACATCTTAGTAAGTCAAGAAATTCTTTTCACACTATTCCATCCTTTGATTGAGAACTTTATTCACCATGACCTACAAATTCTTGATGGTTTCCTCTAAAATTTTCACTTGTGTCTTCACATTATTAACTTTTGATAAATTAAAATTTAGATTGTCTTGAAGATAAGCGATAACCTCTTTGTCCACCATTATACCTTTGATCACCTTCAAGTGGTTAAAATTTGAATAAAGGACCTACTCTAATACTAATTATTAGAGGTATAATTACTGGGGGTGAATTAGTGTGCCCAAATAATCTAAATTCAATTTTGACATTTGAAAATACTTAATTAATTACCACAAACATTCATGAATCATACACAACATTCATAGCAATGAGCGAAAGAGATAATGCAAGATCAATCACATAACAAATGACATACATGGGAAACCCTCCTAGGGAATAAAACCCACTAATATACAATCCTATAATAACAAGAACCAATTTAGACCATATACAAATGATCAAGGAACTACAATCCCATAAGGTGCTGCCACACTTATCTAGCTGAGTTGCAACTAAAACTAAACTTTTTAGCAAGTATCACCTTGTAAGGAGGATAAAACCACCTTATATTTTGAGACACTAAAAAAAACCTTTGAACACATCTACCTCTAAACTGATGTATACAACCCCTGATGATGGACCTCTACTTATCACTCTTCATCTTTTCTTACACTCAATCTACAAGAGCACTATTTTACCAATAAAATGATGACCTACAGGTCATACAAATAGTCCTCAAACTAATATACTATTTGATTCATCTTTAGGGAACTCTACCCTTCCTTATCTCCCTAATATTAACACACAAGCCTCTCTCAAATATCTCCTTGGTCTCTTACATCAAGTCTAAAAATCACCATATTTGGTTTCATTAATTATAAAGTAATATTGATAATCACTACCTTGGTCGGCCATTAGGCATGCCTTCACCCTTAAGTCATCTCTTCACATGAATAAATGACTTAATACAATCTTCATAGGTTATACATATCATCTATGGGTTACCCTTAAGTAGCTACACATTTTATTAAGGCCCTTGTAGCTCGTATAGGTCTCATGGAAACCTGTTCACCCATTTAGCACACCATAAAACAAAAAAATAACACATGACCACTTTTAAATACATGAATCCACTCCTTTTGTTCCCTTAGACATCATAAAATTATCATAATCATCTTAAATCACCTCTGCATATGCTTAAACAACTCAAACAGAGACCTTATACATAAGAACACCATTACCGAACATACAATCAGTGTCTTAATCATTGTTCATACTCAAGATAGATCTATCACACCTCTAAAATATTCATAGAAAATCCTCATGGAGTCTAAAACACTCCTCAATATCCAATTCATCATGAGACATCTAAACAACATCAACACAAGCTTAAACATCCTTCTCAGGTCAATTGTAGAACAAACATGAACACATAATCAATTTCTAGGCTCAATATCTTTAACTTTACTCACTTTTAGATATTAAAATTAGGTTCATTAGATGTACCATGAAGTCCTCTTCATATTTTATTTTAACATCACTATAAAATTTGACTTCTATCAAAATATATGGACAAAATATAGTTTTCTAATTTTTCCCTATGTAAAATTCAAATATTTGAATATCAAAGGTCATAGTTAACCTTCAAACATAATGCTTTCATCTCATGTCCTCTCAATATAGATCAAATACACACCATCAATCTCTTCTAATATTTAACACATTAGATACAATTCTTAGATGTTAAACCTTAGTCATGTTGACCTTATCTTATGCAATCTTATAATATTGACTCCACGTGCTTCATCGATCTCTATGGATTAATTAGGTCTTTAATTTTAAATTCTCACCATTTGATAAATATATAGAAATACCCACTCTCTATTATATCCTTATCTTATACTTTTTATCAGATGTTAAACATCATGCCCTTATCCTCATCTTGTTTCTTCTTGACTCTTTAGAGTAATGTGCACCATTGATCTTGCTCGACCTTTAACATGTGCATAAATGACTAAGTGTGGGTACCCTTTAAATATGCCTAAGTAGCCATTTTTGAACCTTAATAACTTCTTATGTGCTTTAATGCATGATCTCAAATTTGGACCAAATGATCTCCTCACATAGTAGAATCCAACCATGTGACACACTACTCTTGAAACATTTACACATGTGAGATATAACACCATAAAAATTCCTTCTCAAAATCTTCTATCACGGAGCTAGCTATGTCTATATTTTATCTGGGAGACCAACTTTGTTACTTCATAACTTTCATTTCACTTCAACACATGATTTGATAATTAAAAAAAATAAACTATGCTTAGAATTAAATAAACCCACATGATAAATTTATCCTAACACCTTCACATGTGAACATTATTCCACCATAAAAATTGTCACTTAGCTCTTCTTGCCACATTATGAAATTAGCTAAGTATGGGAAAACACAGTCAAACTACTTGGGAGCCCAACTTTGTTGTGCATATATTTTGATGTGCTACATCATAGGATCTAAATTTTAGTGAAAATAAACTAGGTAAAAAAATAAACAAATCCATATGATCACCTTATCCTAAAATTTCCATGTGTAATATATTCCATCATCAAATTGCTTACTCGACTCTTTCTAGCCACATTACAAAATTGGCTAAGTATGGGAAAATAAAGAATTTTAACTGAGAAGAAAACTTTGCATCTACATATCTTTTACCAAACTTTAATGCATGAATTTAGATATAGTATATAAAAACTAGGGACTAATGTGATCATAACCATATGACCAACTACCCTTGACTCATTTCCATGTGGCAATAGTGATGTCATCAAACTACCTACTCAGATTTTCTACCACTAAACCCAAAGTGTCTAGATGAAAACTATGATCAACTAGATGAAATTCGCTCATACACACAATAAATCAAAGCATATAAAATCTCTTATATGACCCTTTTTATATGCTCAATACTCCATACTCATCCCTGAACATCTCTAGCCATGTCAACACTAAGATCAACCAAGCATACTTTAAGCAAACTAGGATAAGCACATTGCAATTTTATCATTATCAATTAGGATATAAAATCACTTAATCCAATCACTATAATATCTCCATGACATCACCATGAAATTTTTTATAACTCTCCAACAACTTGATGTTAAAAGTGAAGCTGCACCCCTTTTAGGCACTAGGCCTAGTTAAGGCCTAGTAGGTTTGGCTACACCTATGTAGGTTTAGGCTACCATATTTTGTATCTACATGTTTTTATGCCTATTAATTATTTTTAATGTCCAAAATATACTCTTAAACCTTTCCTAAATTATCGAACACTCTATGCATCTTACCTTATCATTCTTATGACAAACTTATAGGGTATGTGCATCTAGGAGTGCCCTCTATCTAAAATAGCACAAAGGGAACTTCCATTATTTATTATTGAAATAATAAGCCTATTATATGATTTATTAAGTTATAAATACCATATATACAAATTTTAAAGGTTGGACTACCACTGAAAGGCCTCTTACACCTGAACTTTCCATGACAAACTTTTGGAATGTTCATTGTGCAGGGTTCTATGTATAAACTATAGGTTGAGGCTTGATCTCAATTTACACATCTATTTATTTTATATTAATAATTTAATGTAAGGTGAGTTTGTATCAATAATCTCTTAATCATGTCAACACTCATTCCTCTTTTCCAGCTCTTCAAGATATACCTTTTATTTGACAGGCCTAGTTGGCAAGTCAACTATGCATTATGTTTCCCCTTAGAAAAGGGATGCATGTAGGTGTATATTTCATGATTATACCTCATATCACATTATATTATCCCCTTTAAATTATATATTTCACTTTAAACTTAATTTTAACTCACTTTATGCTCAAAGGCCCAGGATAAGGCTAAACAATCATATGTTAGTGCATTATCACTCTATAGTTAATTATAGTTGACCACTCTTAGAGAAAAAGAGGTACTGTAGGTGAATTTAAACATTTTAAACCTATGATAAACCTAATATTATCTCTCTTGAGGTATTTAGAGGCACATCTAACTTGAGAGTGTTTATATTTGCATGTTTCCATGTCTAAGTTCACACCATAGACTTGTAAGTAGTTACAATCAGGTTATAGGTGGTCTCTTTGGGAGCAATGGTATACTTGTATGTGATAAAGTAGGTCAAGACCCTAGAATATAACCCATTTTAAATTTTATTTTATCCATTAGTGTCCTTTCACTTGAATATTACCACTTATCATAGAGATATGCTCCTTTATTTCTAAGGACTATAAGGTCGTTTGGAGTTCAAGACACTACAAAGAACACTGACGTTTTGTAGTGATAGAATTCATGAGTTGGGAACCTCATATAAATCACTCATTAGAGTCAAAAAATTAATCTCTTTGGTCAATACATCACTCCTATGATAGGAATTCATGATGGAGTCAGTTAATCTTGTCTAGACCTCTTATCACACTATTGTATGGTAGCACTAAAAGTGGACAAGGCTCTATTTTGGAGTTTTTAAAATAATGGATTCCTAAAATATCCTTCTCAAATTGAACATTATTCTTCAATCCTTCCTACCTCTTTATGGCTTCAAACATGATACTTATAACATTTTTCAACTTTTCAAGCTCTATGAAGATCTCCAACATGATCAAAGACCTTCATGAAACATTGTCAAGCCTCTGTTGGTGCCACATGTAGATACCCTTTTTAGTACATAGAGCAATGAATAAATATATGGACCATATGCATATTGTGTGGGCATACAATTAGTTTTAGTTCTTCTCAAGAACTTCAAATGAATCCTTTCCACCATGAAGGACTTGAAACTAGTTCCAATGTATTTAGCCTCATGTATGGCACCTATAAGTGTATATTAGATTGCAGTGCTATGCATATAAGAAAAAATAGTCATCACAGTCGATCATATGTCACTGAGAAAAGATTATCTTGATTGCTTATGTTGAATGATATGCTTAAATCTTCTTGTAACTCCTCATTACATCTCCATGGATTTAAGATTTTACACACATAACTCAACTAACTACATGCATGAAACTTGATTGTGTGAAGACTAAATGTATTCTTCATTAATATTGGACTTTGGGAGTGAGATTTTCAAGGAGAGAGATTGGCCTAACTTCTAATCAACATGAATTATCAATATATCTCTACTTGAAACTACTATAGGAAATGACAAACTCTGTAGTTGATAATCATGCCTACAATTCCACTAGTATACTCAATCTTCAACTTTAGAAGTTTGAGCTCATAAAATCACCTCCAAACATGAAAACAAGGATGGAAACCATAAAAGGACATTTATATCTCCTAAAAATAATTTCATCAAGTTTTTTGTATGGACTAGCTCATACATGAAGAAAACCTATAGGGTGTGGGGATTAACATGCAAAATGAGACAATAAACTTATAAAATATGGTTCATAAATCATATGCAAACAATCTTTAAACTCGTATCATGAAATGGAAGTTATAAAATCCCCACTAGGATCTATCTAGAAATGATTTTTTTAATTAACCACATAAACAAAAATAGATTACATCCCAAGAATCTAATAGAGATCAATTAAATTATACATGAGTGATAATAGAAACAACATATATCATAAATATATAACATTATGAGAGTATGCCAAAACAAAATTATAGAAAGTAATTATAATAACTCAACCATGACTAATATAAATATACAGTCACCACTGCCAATGTGTGATAACAAATTATTACAAATTTTCATGATGGTTTTCAATAACAAGTATAATATAATACTATTTACAAATAAGATTCATGGCTTCCTTGGAGCATAGTTCCCAAACTTTAAGTATCTATGGCAATGTCAAGTGTCATCTTGATAAGTAATACTATTGTGGGGAGGGGGAGCATCATTTGTGCACTTTTCCACACCAACCACATACCAGTAATCCCCCACACTAATCCCATCAGGGAATGGCTCTCCCTCATAAATGAGTAAATAGTTATGGCATATGAATCTATAGAGAGAAGAAATTACCCATGTGTTGTATGATTTCTAACTAACTAAACATGCAATGTATCATAGAAAACTCAATCTATTGTAAGATATTGTACATATATGTAAACCATACTCATGAAATGATAATGTCTCACTAAACATACTTTGGACAATGCTTTATGAATAGTAATATAAAAGTGATCTATAGATCAATAAAATTTATACATACTACTTGATCAGATTACTTTTATCTAGTATTGCAATGCTAGTAAGCCAGTGAAGTCCATCTCACTTCGTAATCTACATTAGCAATGTAGATCGGTAAAATATGATTCAACCACAAGATTCAAGTAACTTACATCCTAATATCAAATGCATCACATGATATGTTAAACATAGGAGTAATAAGAAGATATTGAACCCATCAAATATATGCATGAATCTTTCATTATATTATATCCTATACTATAAATAATGATTATAGATATACCACCCGAGTAAACAAAAAATTAACTATAAAATTCAAATAATATAATTTGTTTCCAGTTGACTACACCCTATGGCAACCCATATTACCATAGTCCAGTGTTTAATCATAAATACTATGCATATAAATAAAAGTAATGAAGTAGTTATAAATATATGGAAACACATAATGCATACAATAGCTAGAAAATCTAGAACTTTGTTTTACTGAAATAAAAGTAATCAATTTTCACAACCAATTTATATTTGGTGGTTTATGAGTAATCATTCACTAATCTAAATTAATCAATCTTTTCAATTTATAGTTAATATTTCACTCAACAATAATAACTAAAAGAATATATCCCAAGTTTTAAATATGCTAATAGTCTTAACACAATGTCAAATTCCATGTGATGTTTTCCACACATTAAGAAATATAAAAGTTCCACAAGTTTTAACTCATGATAGGAGGTAGGCCATGTTTAACCATTTAACTCCACATATACATTATTGTGTTTAGGAATACAATTGTTATGATTAGGTACATAATAAGGGCTAAGATCTGGTCTTGTATTACCACTCCCTTACAATAGTCACAAATTTCATGACTTATGTGCATCGAGCAAATATAAAACTATTGCCACTATAACTATAGTGAAAATCTATTACAAGACTTGAAAATATTATATTAAAAACTAGATTTAATTATTGTTCTCAACATAGTTCAAACTAAGAGAAACCATTTGAGTCCCACTACAAAATATGGATAATTATAAGTTTACTCTATAAAACTTATATTAGCATTGAACGATGCCTATAAAAGAGGTATGTTTACTATTTTCAAGGTCTATACCACCTTGGTCGATAAATAATAGTTTTATATGTCCACTTACCATTATAATAGTTTATAGTTTCCATACCTGTTTCAAACATCTTCCCTCTTTTTTAAACATTAGCTCAGTAAAGTGCATATAAGATAAGGTAAATATTCAACATACAAGTTTATATATCCTATTTATTTTATCAATTAAATTCTTTTGGATATACAATGTAGAGTCTTAAATGTATATAAGTATCCATAGAAAACAACAAATGTATGTAAGATGCCATAGTGAACCACTACTCTAATTTCCAAGATGGCATAACAACCTAAGTCACCTTAACATTGATTTAAATAATTAATATTTCAGTCTTATATTATTTTTCACATGTTGAATAATGTATTAAATATATAAAAATAAAATCTTATAGGCTTACTTAAGGATGCCACTATCATCGTATAGTTTATTATCTTCTACTGACACATAGTGGAGAAGTAAATATATATATGAAGGTTTAGTTGGTTGGGTAAGCTATATAGAGTGACACCATAATATCCTACCCAAGACTTGTTCAAAACTTGATCTGAAACCCCAAAGATTTTTCTTCAGCCATCTGCTAGAGGATTAAGATGAATTAGGATGATTTCTAAGTTGTAATAAAATATTAACAATGACCCATGGTTTCACTATGTATTTTATCATGTATCTCTATTTTGGAAATAAACAATCATATTATTACTATCCCATTTCATTGATAAGTAAAATATTACTATTATCATGTTATCCAATTGCTTAGTTGAGTATTTAGATTATAATATACATGATAGTTAAAAAAATTAGACTTATAACTCAACTAACTCCCACATGGTGGCATCAAACCATCTGTAGATTACCTCATTACCAAATGGTTTAACCTGTTATTCAATGCCTAGTTTAATAAATAATCATAATATCCTATGGTATCAAAACTATGACTTCAAGGTCTGATTATGTACATGAGATATATAAATTTTTAATTACATGACCTACCTAAGTGTGATGCCTGGGAAAAATAAGGTTTACTAAAAGTATTTCTACTAAGACTTAAACTTATTCTGAGTGTTTACTAGTATAGTAGGATGTAGATTTTAATGGATTTTATGTATATATATTTTCCATTTTATACACAATTTAATCATGACTATGTATGTAGAAACCAATCATTTAATCACTCCCAAAACACATAATAAATGAATTGATAATCAAATTACAACACCTACTTGGTATTCTTTGTCCTCTTGTCTAAAATCACATCTCATGCTTCTATTTTGATCTCCTCTCCAAAGCTACTCCCCTCTTCTTTTCTTCTCCAATGCATAAAACTAAAATCCCCTTCAACTCTTTCCCTTGAATAAAAATAGGCACTACCTTTCTTTTTTCCAAGATTTTTGTTTTTGTTTTGTTTTCTTTTTTAGTTTTATCTTTTAGTTTTTGCTAATTTCAAACCTTTAATTATATTTTTATTTTTATAATTTTATAATTATTTCTTTTCTTTAATTTTCATTATTTTTTCCTTTTTCCAAATAATTCCTCTTTTTTATATTTTACTATGAAATTCCCAATTTCATATTTTTAATTAAATCAAATTAGAATTAAATTATATTTAAGAAATTTAAATGATAAATTCATAAATTCATAAATAACCTATATTTTTAAATTCACCTTTTCTAAAATTACTCATACCATTATTAATGGCACAACATACTAAACACACAAAGGAATTCACTTCTATAATTTCACCTACTTAGGCAAATCACAAAAAACAACACCTCAAACAAGCTTATATGCATGTTTACCATGACTAACTATTGTGTGTAGTATTTTTCCAAATCTTTATAGACCTTATATGTCTTCATCTACATCACACTCTCTAATGATTCTCTCCCTCCAACACGCTTGAGGGATGAATTCTCATGCATACACCACACAACATACAAGTAATTAGATCATATCACATGATAACCATAAAGAAATAATATAAATGAATCAATACATTAATATGCTTAAAATTTAACCACATACATTAACAAAATCATAGTAATTAATCATATATTATCATCTAGCTAAGTAACATTCTACTATCCCATAATAGCATAAATCTCAAGCTTAGTCAAAAATATAAACCAATATCATGTGTCCACTATAAATATTTATGAATAGTTAAATGATTTGTTTAGTGAGGAATTGGGATGCAACATCCTTCACCCTAAAGCTAGTCATCATCCCTGATGACTCTTATTCAAACATATGTTCTGAAATAAAAATTATTGTTCAACTAAAAATAACATAGTATAATAATATCTAATCAATCAAATAAATGTTAAAATCTCCTAAAGAACTCATCATAGTCCTCCCATGTAGTACTATCCTTAAAGTATTGGTCTCACTAGACCTTTCACTATGACATCTCTCTATTATACAAATGAAGTTTAAATGTGTCAATTACCCTGATTGGTTCTACTATGACCACCCTAAGATCTAGAACTTGCAAAGCATTCCAATCCAACACATGCATATGATCAACTATATATTTCTTAAGATATGAAACATGGAAGACATTATGTAAAATAGCTAGGGGTGGTAGAAACATAAGTCTATACTCAACAAGATTTAATAATTCTAACACCCTGAAGGGTCCCACATATCTTAATGACAATTTTGAAGACTTCTCAAATTTAATCAAGCTATTTAGTGGTTTTACCCATTAAAACACTTTATCACTAACTGCAAAATGCCTTTCTATCTTCTTCACTTCTACATAGCTCTTATGTCTATCATTATCCTCATCAAATCTTTGCCTAATTAGTCTAAATTTCTCTTCCATGTCTAAGAGCATCTCAAGTCCAAAGACTACCCTGTCCTCTAACCTATCCTCACTAATGGGTGTCATGCACCTTCTCCCATAAAGTGCCTCAAATGGTGCTATATTCAATGCTTACTACTATGAGTTTTTATATGCAAACTCAACCAATAGAATATAATCTTCCCACTTATATTATTTTTCTATGCAATACATTCATAGAATATCAGCAAGCACCTAATTAACTCTCACAGTTTAATCATCAGTCTCTAGGTGGTAAGTTATACTAAAATTAAGATGTGTACCCAAAACTAAATTCAGAGTTATCCAAAACCTCAAATTCATCTTTGGATCATGATCAAAAATTATATTCTATGGAAAACCATGCAACCTATATACCTCCTTTAAAAATCTCTTCACAAGGGTAGGTGCATCATCCATCAAGTTTTCTAGTATGAAGTGAGCCACCTTGGTTAGTTTTTCAATAACTACAGAGATCATATCATTCTTATTCTATGACATAGGAAATTCTTGGATAAAGTTTGTACTAATCACTTACCATTTCCATTCCAATATATCATGTGGATATAAAAATCTAGTTGGATGCACATGCTTAGCTTTCACTTTCTAACACCCTAGACAAAATGACACATAACTCACTACATCTTTCTTGATTCCTTTCCAAAAATATAGTTTTCTAAGCTCTTACATGATCTTGGTTACACTTGGATGTCTTGATTAAGGGGAATCATGCAATTCTTTAAGTACTATGATCCACAAATTCACTTAATCTAGCACATACATCCATCCATTATAATTCAAATGACCATCACGCTCTAAATTGAATCCTTTATATTGAGGATTATAAGCATTATCTAGTAAGGCCTTTCTAACTTGATCATAAAATTCATATCCTAGAGATAACTCAATCACCTAATCCCTAAAGGTACTTATGATAGTATCTACAACTACTATATACCTTCTATGACTGAGGGCATTAACTAATCTATTATCTTTTCCTTTGATGTAACTGATATCAAAATCATAGTTAGATAAAAAATCAAGATAATGTCTCTGTTGAGCATTCAAATTAGGTTGGGTAAAAATATACTTGAGTCCCAAGTTATATATCTTGAGATCAAAAGGTTTTCTTAACAAGTAATGCGACCATACTTTCAAAACATGGATAATAACTACAAGTTACAAATCATGGGGGGCATAATTAACTTCATGTGGCTTAAGAATTTTTGACTCATAAGCCACTACTACACCATCCTACATAAGGACTCCACCTAATCCATCCCTTGATGCATCTATGATTACTAAAAAATGACCATTAGGGTTTGGAAATCTCAACACTGGTATAGATGTAAACCTTCTCTTTAACTCCTAAAAATCTAGTTTGCACTTCTCTGACCAAATAAATATTTGATTCTTCCATTGCAAGGAATTAATTGGGTTAGCTATCTTAGAAAATTTTGGAACAAACTTCCTATAATAGCCTACCAACCCCACAAAGCTTCTAACCTCATGCACATTTTTCAGTGATGGCCATTCCATAATTTCTATAATCTTTCATGGATATACAAAAATACCATATACAAAGATAATGTGTCCTAAATAATGGATTTTTTCTAGAAAAATGCACACTTGGATAACTTTACATATAGCTTGTGCTTTTTCAACTATTGTAGAATTAATTCCAAATGCTGAAGGTGTTCCTCTTCATTCTTTGAATAGATAAGAATGTCATCTAGAAAAAACTAATACAAAATGGTTAACATAATATTTGAACACATTGTTCATGATATTCATGAATGCTTCTAGAGCATTAGTTAGTCTAAATGGTAAAATTGTAAACTCATAGTGCATGTACCACATTCTAAATGTTATTTTTGAAACATCCTCTTCTTGAATCCTCAACTGATGGTATCTTACTCAAAGATCAATCTTAGAAAATATTGTTAATCTTCACATTTGATCTAAAATGTCATCTATATGAGATTATAGATACCTATTTTTTATGGTTTCATTGTTCAACATTCTATAATCAATGTATAATGTAAGGGTGCCATTCATATACTTGACAGAGATAACCAATGCACCCCATGGTGAACACTTGGCCTAATCAAACCCTTAGAAAAAAAATCCTAAAGTTGAGCCTTCATTTCAACCAACTCTAACGTTAACATCCTATATAGTGCCTTAGACTATGGTTCTGAACTAGGTCTGATGTTGATGAAAAAATTGAACTCACGTCTAGAAGGAAAACTTGGTAACTCTTCTGGAAAAACATCATAAAAATCTCTATGGAATGGGTAATCTTTGAGAGATGGTTCCTTGGGTTCCTCAATTTCATTTATCTTGATGATAAATGTTTTGCACCCTTTTCCCTAAGCCTTCTTAAGCTGTATAGTTGAAATATGCCTATGATTCAACTCCCTCTTCTCACCTTGAATTTATGTCTAATTCCCTAAATCATCAAGACACTCAACCTTACTCAAGTAAAAATCAACCTTGGATTTATGTTTTGTGAGCAAGTTGACTTCCAAGATCACATAATATGATCTTAGAGGTGCTACAAACAAATCCACAACTATGGTAAATTCAAGCAATCTAATCTCTAAATCACCTATGTACCATGACTTTTGCATTATTCTCATACTATATTTACCATGAATTTTCCATTACACCAACACTTATATTAAACTTACTAAGCATCCTAAGAGATATAAAACATTCAATGGCTCTTTTATCTATCAAAATAGAAACTAGATGGTTAATCAAAGTACTTGATAGCTTAATAGGTAATGCCTGATATTCGGCCTATCGATTATTGATTGAAATATGGATCCACTATTGAAAACAACCCTATTGAGAATTAGAGTCTTTTCCCTTAGACTTATCCTATGAATAATCATGAGCATAATGATCCTCCTTGAAAATGAAACATCCTCCTGGTGGTCTTTTCCTGACATTCTATTAGTTTTCCTTCAAACCATATTTGGATTCATTACCCTATTTCTTATTTCCTAAAACATTTCTAAACTTATCATTAAAGTATTTAAACTATTTCCTATAGTCTCCAATCCTCTATTTCCAATTATTATTCTTGAAGGTTGACATAGAATTTCTAAACCTCTTCTTGAACTTATCCTTTGCATGTGAAAAGACTTCATCTTATGCTCTAGTTTGACCACCTTCTTGAAGAACTAATCCATGGTGGAAGGTCCATGAACATCTACCTCTCCACTAATTTAGGGCCTCAAACCCATGATAAAGTTTCTAATCCTAAACCACTTATCTCCTTGATATTGAGGTATGTACTTTAGTAGTTTAGTGAACTCCTCCTAGTACTCATTCACTGACATATCACCATACTTCAAATTTTGAAAATGAGTGAGATTAATCAAAATAAAGTTGAGAGAGCCATTGTGATCTAAATAATTCTTCAAACTGATCCCAAGTGGTGGTGGTTAAATTGAGATTCATTTCTAACCTTTTTTTGGCCCACCATATAACTACCTTATTAGTGAAATAGTATGATCCCCATACTACATTGGTGACCTCAGAGTAGTTTCAAATTTTCAAATCCTTCTTTATCTCTATTAGCCATGCCTCAACTCTATCACCTAGAACAATCCCATCAAACTTAGGTGGGTTAACCTTCTTCATATCTCTAGCCAAATCTATAGAAATCTATACTCTAACATCTTATGGGTTATCCTATTCAACTAGATGATCTTTAGGTTCATCTTGTTGTTAATCTTCCTCATGGCCATGAACCACCTACTTGAGCTATACTATGATCTCTAGTATAATTCATAACTATGAGAATCTGGTCCATCTTCATTGACTACTCCATGGTAAATCATCTAGGATTAAATGGAGGGTTATTATCATGATCATTATATAGACATTATACAAAAACTCTCACCTTCACCATCCTTCTCTCTATCAATAGAAGGATATGAAAACATTAGTGGACTCATTATGTCCTAGAGTTTGAGTCATAGCTCTGATACCACATGTAACATCCCCACTAGGATCTACCTAGAAAAGCATACTTTTTAAAATCAACCATATAAACCAAAATATATTACATCTCAAAAATATGATAAAGATCAATTAAATTACACATGTGTGATAATAATAACAACATAAATCATGGATATGTAACATTATGAGAGTATGTCAAAACATAATTATATAAAGTAATTATAATAACTCAACCACAACTGATACAAATATACAGTCACCACTATCAATTTATGATAACAAATAATTACAACTCTTCATGACAATTTTCAATAACAAGTACAATATAACACATTTTACCAGTAAGTTACATGGATTCTATGGAGCATAGTTCCTAAACTTCATGTATCTATGGAAATCTAAAGTGTCATCTCAATAAGTATTACTGTTGTGGGGAGGGAGAGCATCATTCAAGTGATTTTCCACACCAACCATGGAACAACAATCCCCCACACTAATCCCATTAGGGAATGTCCCTCCATTCATATATGAGTAGTTAGTGATGGTGTAGTAAGCTAGAGAGACAAGTAATTACCCATGTGTTGTATGGCTTCTAACTAACTAAATATGCAGTGTATCATATAAAACTCAATATATTGAAAGATATCACACATGCATGTAACCATACTCATGAAATGATAATGTATTACTAAATACTTTGGTAAAATATTTATTAATATTAATATAAAATAAATCTATAGATAAATCGAATTCATACACACCACTTGATCAAACTAACTTCATATGGCATTGCAATGCTAGTAAGCCAGTGAAGTCCATCTCACTCCTTAATCCACATTAGCAATATAGATTGGTCAAATACGATTCAACCATAATATTTAAATGACTTAACTCCTACTGAAAATACATCACATGACATGATAAACATAGGAATAATAATAACATACATTTAACTTGTCAAACATATGCATGAATCTTTCATTATATTTTATCTTATACTAGAAATAATGATTACCACTTGGGTAAACACATAATTAAATATATAATATGAACAATATAATTTATTTCTAATTGAAAAAACCCTATGAAAACCCATATTACTATAATTTAGTGTTTAATCATAACTACTATGCATAGAAATCAAACTAATTAAGTAGTTATAAATACACAGAAACACACATTGCATACAACAACTAGAAAATCCAAAACTTCATTTTCTCAAAACATAAGTAATCTAGTTTCACAATATATTTATATTTGGGGTTTTATAAGAAATTATTCACTAATCTAAATTAATCAATCTTTTCAACTTCAAGTTAATATTTTACTTAATAATAACTAAATAATCTACCCTAGGTTTTAAATATGTTAATACTCCTGACACAATGTCAAATTCCATGTGACATTTTCCACACATTAAGGAATCTAAAAGTTTTGAATTTTTTTTCTCATGATAGGACGTAGGCCATGTTTAATTATTGAACTCTACATACACATTTTTATGTTTAGGAAATACATCTGTTACAATTAGCTACATAATAAGGGCTAAGATCTGGTCTTGTATTACCACTTCCTTTAAATATTCACAAATTTCATGACTTATGCCCATCAAGAAAATATAAAATTAATATCATTATAGCTATAGTGGAAATTTATTACAAGACTTGAAAAGATTATATTAAAAACTGCATTTAATTCATGTTCTCTACATAAGTAAAACTAAGAGAAACCATCTAAGTCCTACTACAAAAGATGGATAATTATAAATTTCCTCTATAAAACTTCTATTGGCATTAACCGATGTCTATAAAAGAGGTATGTTTACTATTTTGAAGATTTATACCACTTGGGTCGATAAATAGTAGTGTTATATGTCCACTTACCATTATAATAGTTTATAGTTTCCATACCTATTTCAGACATCTTCCCTTTTTTCTTTTTAAACATTAGATCAATAAAGTGACATACATATGTGTGTGTGTGTGTGTGTACACATATATACATAAATATATATATATATATATATATATATATATATATATATATATATGTATGTATGTATGTATATATGTATATATGTATATATATGTGTGTGTGTGTGTGTGTGTATATATATATATATACACATATATACATATATATATATATATACATAGATATATACATACATACATATATATATATATGTATGTATGTATGTATGTATGTATGTATGTATATATATATGTGTGTGTGTGTGTGTGTGTGTGTGTGTCTGTATGTATGTATATATCTATGTGTATATATATATATGTATATATATGTATATATACATACATATATATATATACATATATACATATATATATATATATGTGTATATATATATTTATGTATATATGTATGTGTATATATATATGTATATATATATGTATGTATATATATATATGTGTGTGTGTGTGTGTGTGTGTGTATATATGTATATATATATATATATATATATGTATATATACACATATATATATATACATACACACACACACACACACACACACACACACACACACACACACACACACACACACACACACACACATATGGAGTGATTCCATAATAGCCTTCCTAAGGCTTACTCAAAAATTGATCTAAAACCCCAAATATTTTTCCTCATTTGGCTAGTATAGGAATAAGATGATTTCCAAAATATAAAAAAATATTAATAGTGACCAATGGTTTCAGTATGTATGTTATCATGTAGATCTATTCTAGCAATAAATTATCATAATATTACTATCCCATTTCATTGATAAGTAAGCAATTACTATTAGTGTGTTATACATTTTCTTAGTTGAGTATTTAGATTATAATATATATGATGATTAAAAAAATTAGACCTATAACTTATCTAACTCTCACATACTAACATCATACCATCTATAGATTACCTCTTTACCAAATGGTTTAACCTATTAGTTTGACACCTGGTTTAATAAATACTCATAATATCCTAAAAAATCAAAACAATGATTTTAGTGTTTGGTTATATACATGAGATATATAAATTTGCAATTCCATGACCTAGCCAAGTGTGATTCCTAGGAAAAGGAAGGTATAATGAAAGTATTATGGTTAAGACTTAAACTTATTTAAAGTGTTTACCAATATAGCAAGCCATAAGTTTTAATGGATTTTATGTATATATATTTTCCATTTTCAAAACAATTGAATCATGACTCATGTATGTAGAAACCAATCATTTAATCACTCCCAAAACACATAATAAATTAATTGATAATCAAATTACAACACCTACCTATTATTATATATCCTCTTTTCTGAAATCACATCCCATGCTTCTTTTTTGGTCTCCTCTCCAAATGTAAAATCCCCTCTTCTTTTCTTCTCCAATTCATAAAACTAAAATCCCCTTCAACTCTTTCCCTTGAATAAAAATAGGCTCTAGCTTTCTTTTTTCCAATTTTTTTTTTTTGTTTTATCTTTTTGATTTTGCTAAATTTAAAACCTTTAATTATTTTTTTATTTTTATAAATTTTTAATTACTTATTTTCTTTAATTTCATTATTTTTTACTTTTTCTAGATAAGTACTCTTTTTTATATTTTAATTTAAAATGCCCAATTTCATATTTTTAATTAAATCAAATTAGTATTTAATTATATTTAAACAATTTAAATGACAAATTCCAAAATTCCAAAATAACCCATATTTTAAATTTTCCTTTGCTAAAATTACTCCTACCATTATTAATGACACAACATACTAAACATAGAGGAGTTCACTTCTATTATTTCATCTATTCAGGTAAATCATAAAAAATAACACCTCAAACAAGCACCAAAAGCAATTATTTTTAAATGCATTTCTACCATGACTAACTACTATTTTTGTGCAAGGTTTGTATAGCTCTCTATATACTTAAATGTCTCTATCTACATCACCCTCTTTGATGATTCTCTCCATCCAACATGTTCAAGGGATGAATTATCCTGCATCCACCTCACAACACACAGGTAATTAGATCATACCACATGATAACCATAAAGCAATAATATAACAAAATCAATACATTAATATGATTAAAATGTAACCACATATATTAACCAACTCATAGTAAGTAATCATGTTCCTTAATATAACTAAGTAACATTCTGCTATCCCATAATAACATAAATCTCAAACTTAGTTAGAAATATAAATCAATATCATAAGTGTCCACTATAAATATCTATGAATAGTCAAATTATTTTTTTAGTGAGGAATCAGGATGCAATAGAAGTGGACTGTGTACTAACACCCAATAAGAGCATTTGACCTGAAACAAATCCTACTATCTATACCATGAAGAAACTTATTGATTAGTTTTGCATGTCTAGTGGAGTGATGGAGAAGTGAAATGGTTTTAATCCATTTTTTAGAATTCAAAATAAAATAAAACATGGAAGTTAGTTAAGGTAAGTTGAATATTCATTCCACAATTTTTACACACATGCCACACTCCTTTATATGTCATATAACTGCCAAACCCTCCTATTTTTCAACTATTTTCTTGATTTTAGTTGGGAACCTACACATTTTCAGTTAGGATTGACATACCTAACAAGGATCTAACATGTAATATGTTAAAATATACTATGGAACACTTGTCTAATAAATAAATCTATATAACCTTCACTAATGACTCAAATATGTCCCTTAAATGACATGAAATGACTTAGGACTAGATTTTATTATGACCAATATTAATAACACATTAAATGACATAAAATGGACCATGACACACCCTTTTTCATCTTATTGGACCCCTATATAAAGTTTTTTACTAGAGGGGGTTGACCCATTTTAACTTGTGGTCAAAATAGTCAACATTCTTGGTGATTTCTTAGGGGTGGTATGCTTGTTATGCTAAGACCAGTAGCCTAATCCTATCCATTGGTTCATGGAGTCACCTATGCATAAGTTATTACACTTAATTTTCCTTTGAAAACATAAAAACCACAAAATAAAGACACACAAAATAAGACACACCAAAGGAAATAAACATGTGTTCTCAAGAACACTTATAGAACACACACACACACACCCAACTGAAACATAAACACACACCTAGGCTAGTGTTTACAAGACCTAACTCTTGAGGTTAAAAAAAGCTTACCATTATTTAACCAAGGTTAAATATGGTTCCTATTTCATCTTTATCCCTCCATGAAAGCAACTTATCATGTACAACATGTTCATCATCAACCACTTGAATATGTAGATAGTTAAGAAGATTACCATATTTGTGTCTTCTCATGCCTAAAAGTGGCCTACTTTGAGCTTTCATGAATTCTCTCTCTTTCCTTCTAGATAACTTGTTTGAATCTATAACCTTTTTTTATCTCTATCATATCTATTTGATGTTGTTTAAACCATAGATTGGGAGACATGATAGCTGCCTTAATCTTTCTATCTTTAGGACAAAATGTACTTGATGTGAATGATCATCAAGTCTATTTTCATCATGTTATAATACCTTTGAATGTGTTCTTCCATTAATTTGAGCTCTTAGCTATTCCTTAGGCATACATATTTCTACCTTAACTTCATTAGGCCCCTCTATGATGACAACTTCTTGGGCAACAACTTCACTAAGCTCTTTTATGACTTTAAATCCTTGAGTAATGGCTTGGCACACACTTTATTTATTGATATAACACAAAATAAACTACTCATTAGTCTCATTAACATGCTCATCAAACATACACTTATTAATATTGTAAGTAGTATTACCCAACTGATCAAATTCTCAACATAGGGCATTGAACCTTTGTCATAACTCATCATCCTCTTCCTGAATGTCATTCAAAGGAAACTTCATCAATTACAAGTAAATATACATTATTATTCTCACCATGGTGATCTATTAGGATCTTCAATTTATCATCATCATATACATTGATCAAATAGTTACCTTCAATAGCTTGTGAGAAAGAATGCTCAATAGTTACCTCAACTTGTTCAAATTCTCCTTCGTGGATGATATAGATGCCAAGGTTAGTTTGATCAAAATATGTATATAGATCATGTTCATAATCATATGTACCATAATAATATATAAATAAGTCAACTATGCCTTCAAGCTTGGAAGAATCATAATCATCCACATTAGACTCCTCTTTCTCATTGATCACACAATTGAGATTGGAACTTGCTTCTACATAGGGCTCAATATGGAATATAGTATGTGGATAAGTTTTTATGGTCAATTTTGTTCCATACCTTATCTTAAAGGATAATAAGGACCAATCAACTAAGAGGTAGCCTCAAACCTTAGTTTTAAAATATCTTGAAAGGTAGATTATAAAATGACCAAGAAAATCCATAATAATTATGTCTTAGAAGATGAGGAAACTAGGATAGTCATGAAGAAAGACCTTCTATTAGGAACCTATGTGATATTTTCTCTTTTAGTTTTTTACTATATTAGTTTCTATGGATGTATATACTTTGTAAGTCATCCTATGAGCATTTTGTTTTATCCCACATTCATGGGAAGTAGTATTGATTAGACTTAGTATATAAGTAAGTGTTGAGGCCAATAAAGGCATCCATGAATTTATTGTATTGATATTTCTCAAAGGAGGTTGCCCCCTCAAAGTGGCCTATGATCAATATAATCATTTTGATACTTTTTTTAATTATATAAATATGTTATTTTATGCATTATCATTAATTTGTTGTAGGAGGATCCTCTCATCTAGTATTAAAGCGATTTCCAAGGCCAAATTATTTTTCCTTTAGAAATTCTTAACTCTGTTCTACTACATAATTCATTTAATTTAATTTTTTTAAATTCTTAACTTTATTCTACTAAATAATTAATTTAAGTAATTTTATGTATCAGAATAATCTATTTTGAATCAGGGTAAAAACTTGACCACATAATTATGGGAAGTGCTTGGATGAAAGCCCTAAAACTCATTAGGAGGAGTACCATAGGAACCCCAAAGTAGCTATCCCATTGAGAAGACCTACCAGTAAAATTAGTAATGACCCCTTATTGATTGAGTAGTTCCCATATGTAAGGAAAAACAAAGAGATTTTTTTGAGAGGTAAATCTATGGCCAAAATTTTTTTAGATCGCTTAGGCAACATTGGTGGTTAGAGTGATATATTTAAACTCTTAGGCAACCATTAAAATTTGGTACCCATTTCTATTAGTTTAAAAATATTACCCGTGGAGTATCAAAAAAAAAATCCATAACAAATCTTTGCATATTATCGACAAAGTATCAACAAACTTGCCATACCAATTTTTGCATATTACAAGTAGAGTATCAAAAAATTATCACATCATATCTTAAATAGAGTGTCAAAAAACTTACCATACCATTTTTAGCATATTACCGATAGAGTATCAAAAAAATTCCATATTAGATTTGTTGATTTGTCATATTAGTTTCAACATATTCATAGTAAAGTTGTCTTATAGAACATAGTAACCAAAAAGAGTAAATTTGTTTTCATTTTTTTCCATATCTCTCCATCTGTATCCCTATTGGTCCACAAAATTTATCTAGACACTTGAAATTTTATTCCCCACATTTTATTCCTTGAGCTCCCATGTTTTTATTCCCCTCCTAATTCCCATAGATCTCAAATTACCTATTTTTGGGGTTTTGCCATAACTGTAGACACCGAAATCGTGTCGACTCCCCTGGTCATTCTCCATCTTATTCTTCTTCGCCTATTTAATCCTTGTCGATCACTTGTTCCACCAACCTTGACCCTGGCAGCATGTAACAATGAGCAGAGAACTAAAAGCTAGACTCTATCCTCATTGTGCATCTGCCGACGACGGTCTTTACCCGGCTGATGTCGCCGACGTCGGTCACTTATCGGCCGACGTCGGCAATCCTGCCGACGTCAGTCACCATCCCGTTATCCGTTAACAGTTACCATTCGGTTCCCGATCAATTTTTTGAAATGGTTATTGAATCATCTCTCGAAACTGTCCTGGGGCCTTCATTCAATCTTCCCTCCCCGATCAGTCAATCAGTCTCCCATTTGCGACATCTACAGGCTCTCCATTCAAACTCCAGCATCCTTCAACTCCAGCATCCATCAACTCCAGTGTTTGTTCTTCCAGCACTGCACAAGAACTTCGACTATGGCTTCAATCACGGCGTCAGACAGGTAAGTATCTTCTGTGTTTTCACTTTCTTTCTGATTATTTATTCCCTATTTCTGCCATCCCGAAGCTTCAAACCCCCAGACTCGACCAAAAACCCCATCCCGACCCTGTCAAGACCTTCTGCAACTTTTCCAGACCTCTGTTCAGAACCTGCCCCAATCGACGCCGGTCACTTCCCCGACCGACGACGGCACCTCAACCGACGTTGGCACTATCCTTGACCGACGCCGGCGACTGTGCAGAACAGTGCCGCTTATCAGGTACGCATTTTATTTTCTGTCATTTATTTCTGTCATTTTATCTTCCATTATCTGCTTTCGTCCAATATTACACTTTTTATCAGTGGGTTGATATCCTTCTAGGGAGTCTTTGTACTTCCGGGATTGGGCGTTCGCCTGACAACCCACCATATCTTTGACTAACATCTTCCCGTGTTTTAGTCTCTTTTTCGCAGGTGTCATTCCTCCACAGCCAAAGAGGAGAATCTTCCAACGTCTGATTTCGGTGCGCTCGACTTTATCAGGTACTTCTAGCCTTAACCATTTATTTTTGTTTCTTATTTCTTCTTTGAATGTAGAAAGCAATTTTGCATAGAAACATTCTGGCATGCCCGGTGGGACCCTAGGTCCTCCTTGGGTTCTTTCTTTCTTTCGTTCATTTAAGGCGCATTGGGTTTCTTCCTTTTTGCCTCCTTTCATCTCTTCTTAAACGACATCATAAGCAGAACTAAAACGAACATTTCTTTCTTGCACTTCTAGACTAGCTAAACTCATATTCTTCGACTCTTTCTCCATTCGTCTTCATACGAACAAACATTTCGACTTGGACATTAAAACACTTTGCATTCATTTCTGTTTGCCTGCATCTCTTAGACCACACATAGTAATTAAACCGCATATTGAATTAATCTAGATCACTTCATGTTACACGACCAAACCACCTGCACAAAATAAACATTTTAACTTATCTGAGACAAGGCCCGACTGGGATTTCATCCCCCAGCGGATACCTTACCCATCCCGGTGACCCTACTTGGATTTCATCACCAAGGGGGAAACCCACTCCGTTCTCTGGCGGAGTATAATCTCTAGGCAAGGTATATCTTGGCTAAGCGAAACCAGCTAACCACTGGAATCGTGAAGAGAGGGGAGCTTGCTCCTTAGCACCAGGCCACGTACCAGACCCTAACACAGACTTCTTGAGCACCATAACAAAACCCAAAACCTTCCATAGACTACTTCTTCTAAGACCCGACTCACAAAGCCAATCTTCCTCTACACACATTCTAAGGCATAAGCCACTATAATCCTAATAATTTACTTCTAGGGTTTTAGGATCTGCTTGTGTCTTCATCTTTTTGGTTCTTATCTGCTTGTTTGAGCTCGTGAGGATGTTCTTCCTTGCCTTGAATGTTTCTAACTCGTAGCCAAGCCAAGGCTCTAGTCGATCACGCGAGGCATCATCCTCTTCCGTCTACCCCGCCTACAACCAACCCTATAATGGAGTTCAACTCGGAAACTGAAAGAACTCCTACCAGACCATCTTCGACCCAAACGCCTATTATCCCAGAAGGGGACCAAGATTTTGCATGATTCTTGGACCTCAATACCGCAGCCTTACAATACTATCTCGCGAATAGCCGAACGCGAGACTCTTCGGGCAATCCAATCTATGGAATGCCAACTTCTCTCCTCGAAACTGCGGCCGTATCAACGGCGTCTGTAGTCTAACCCTTAGATACCCAGGCTGTTACCTCAAACAATGACCAACTTTTTACCAACCATCCAAGTGTGGCTTCTCCTTCCATCATTGGACCCACTTTCACCGGGGTTTCGGCCCCCAATCAATCTCAACCCACTCAACCACTTTCTACCCCCTTTCAAAACTTGGTCATCTCCATTCCGCCTACCCTTACTCCTATCAACACTAGGTTGGCTACCCATCCATTGGCCCATGTTACCTCTAGTCAACCTCCCATGACCACATCAAACCTAGCCATGTCTTCTATCCAACCATCCTTAGTCACTTCTTCTGTCCCTACGACTAGTCATTCGTACGTTGCGCCCTTATTGGTACAACCGACTACGTCGTACACCTCTTCCAGCCTCTTTCAAGCACCTTACAATCTAGGAGGTGCTCCACCCACCAATCCGTCAGTAGATATTATCAAGATACTGATGGATAAAATGTCCAACCTAGAGACCTCCGTTACCACCTCGTGCAATACTCTCTCGTACGAACAAATTTGCAACGAGCCCATCCATCCTTCTGTCCCTATCAGACCATATCCCAGCCAGTGGGAACTTCCTAAGTTTTCTCATTTTCAGAGCAAGGAAGACCCACAACAACATTTACGGGCATTCAGACATGCCTGTTACCTTATCGCCCACGATGATGCGTTACTCTTACGCACGTTTCCCATGTCTCTCTCGGGTGCTGCACTTGATTGGTACAGCTCTCTTCCCAGCCATTCCATCTTCACGTTCACTCAACTGGCCCAGATTTTCCTTGATCATTTCTCCATCAATATCACCAAGAAAGTCTCCATCACAGACCTCTATTCTATCCGCCAGTTCGAGGATGAATCCATTGCTGATTTCGTCACTCGGTGGAGGGGCCTTATCAATCAACTTTCATTTTCCTTACCCCAGCTTGAGCTTATTGAACTTTTCTCTCAAGCCTGCGCTAAACATATTTTTTCTACCCTGAGGGTTCAAACCTTCCGCACTTTTGACGAAGCCTTCACGATGGCTCGTAAGCTTGAGTTACGTGCCATTGAGGAGAATAAAGTCAAGTTGCGAAGTAAGAATCCCAACTCCAAAACTAATGACCCTACTTCTAAGCCCTCCTTGTCCAATCCTAAATCTAAAGCTTCAGCAAATGCTGTGATTGTTAGATCTTCCTCTTCTTTGCCTTCAACTAATCAACCTGAACCATCCACGTCCATGAGCGCCACTCGTCAATTTCAGCAGAGATACATACAGCGACAGTTTACTCCACTTGGAGAATCATACGCGTCTGTGCTGGAAAAACTCGTCAAACAAGGGGCCATCAATCTCCCTCAGATCCGACCTCCACCACAATTTGATCCCTCACGTGCCATCCCTGCGTGGTATAGGGAAAATGACTTCTGTAACTACCACCGTGTTAAAGGTCATGACATGGGCAACTGTAAAACCCTTAAAAACATAGTCCAAGACATGTTGGAAAAGGGTGACCTCATCCTCGACAATCCTAACGCCCTCCTAATCAGGGTATCGATATTTTCAAACAACCATTCCCTAATCATCCACCAACCCAAAACAACGTCCAGACCTTGACTGACAATACCCATGAACATAATATTCGAACAGTCAATACAGTCTCGCCCCTCATTTCTAACCAACCCCAAGAGGTGAGTTCATCCATCAGTCCATCACATGTGGACGAACCTCTTTCTCCAGCTAGTTCTCCCTCAACTTCTCTCATTTTAGAGGATGCCTAGACCTTACCAGCACCGCCAGTTTCACCATCTTCCTTCTTGCTGCCCATGGAGGACCCAACCTTTCCTACTCCTCGACCACAAGTGGAGGGCACTATCATCCCTGTTCTTTACCCGCTTGAGGAGCTTCATTCTCCAGTTTCTTCTCCACCCAGGGAAGAACCTATCTCTCCTTCATCTCCAACCAAACATGAACCTGTTACGACTTCACCATGCTTTGGACCTGAGACTACTACACCCATCTTACCTTCAGTCCCACAACCATCGGCATCTTCTCAAGAGCCTAAACTTCATCCCGTATCTTCTCAGCCATTTTCTCGACTAGTGGAGAGACTCAAACTTCTCCCTTCTAGGAAAGTGGAACATCAGGGATTGTGGGATCGTCTCACAGCTCTTCAACAAGCCCGGGCCCTCTCATCTCATGCTGCTAATCCTCCCATGGTAGAACCTCCTAAGACTATCAACAAAAATTAGATTTCTGCCTCTAGACCATCTACATCTCCATCAACCTCATCAAAATCAAAACCCTCATCTACTCTGCCTAAACCTATCAAATCACTTGGCGTTCGCCCCGTCTCTAACCTCACTCATCCACAAGTGAAGGTGGACTTAACCCAAACTTCAACTAATAGTAATCTTCAACCTAAATCACAAAAGACTGCCAAACCACAGAGGCAAACGCCTCCTCTTCCATCACCATTGCCCTCTATTTTGGGCCCGCATCCTTCAACCTTAACCAGAGTCCTTCCCGCTCCAACCTCTAACCAAAACCGGTTGCCTCCTTTGCTTCCTTTACCTACCGCTAGCCTACCCTCTCCCAAAAGAGCGATACCTCTCACGAAGAGTGTATCGTCTCCACTTGTCATCGCACCATCAACCCAGAAGGTGGTACGAAAACCCCCTCCCGCTTCGCCCAAGCAAAATTCACCGACATTGCATACATCGATGAGCATTGACCCTTTAGTGGGCTCATACTCTTTGATCTTGCAATGACTTTTGCAAACTTCTAGCATAACTCTTCCACCCATCAAGCCCTTTCAACCTCTCGGGTCTAAACCCTCCTGGTTCGATGACACGAAGATTTGTTTATATCATCGTACACCAGGACATGACACCGAGACTTGCTATGCCCTCAAGGCTGTCATTCGCCGTTATCTAGAGAAAGACACTCTTCTCTTTGAGGACACTTTCGACCGCCCCCTGACTCCTTCTCATAACCCTTCAACCTCTTCAAATCCATCCACATCTCATCAACCAGTTACAACCCTTTCATCATCTTCATCTCCCATCTTCGAAATCAATGCCATTCACATCACCACTAGGTCACAGAAGGACAAGGCGAAAGAAAAAGCCGCCATTCCTTGGACCTACCCTTTTGTCAATCCACCTCAACCGCCTAAGCCTAAAATTTCTATCCTTGGCGCGCCTCAACCCTCCTCTTCTTCTTCTTCTTCTGGACCAATCCACGACTCCATGTTGAAACAGCTTCACCAGACGCCTGTGAAGATGTCCCTCTACGATCTCGTCCAAACCTCACCCCAACATCGTCAGGCCCTCATCCAAGCCCTGCAGGTAGTGGAGGTCCAACCTGAGGACCCCCAACCACTTACTACCCTTGTCCACTCCTTAGCCCCTGTTGCCTCCATAACATTCAGCGATTCTGAGATTCCCACATCCAACACGGAAGATCAGGATGCCACCCTCTTCATCACTGCCTACATCGATTGGACACGCATTAAACGCGTTATGATTGATGGAGGCGCTAGCATCAATATCATATCCACTCATGCCTTTGATCAGTTGGCTCTTCCCAAGAATTGTGTCTCCAAAACTGACGTGATCTTACGCTCTTTCAATGACACTACTGCCATGACCATTGGCACAGTCATCCTTCATATCCGCGTTGGTCCACGCACAGTCCCGAAGCTCTTCTACATCATCGAAGGAGATTTCCAATACAACATCTTGTTGGGTCGACCCTGGATTCGTGCCATGTCCTGTGTCCCCTCCACCCTGTACTGTTGTGTGAAGTTTGAGCATGACGGACAAGTCCACACCATTCCCGCTGACCCTTCGCCTTTCAAAACATGCAATACCACCTACCGTCTAAATGATGTCCTCATTCCTATCAAGCCATCAACCTCGGCACCACCTCCATCTGCGGAAGCTTCAACCAGCTCGCAATAGGCGGTTGCCCTTACACCTCCCCTTCAAGCGACAACCACAGACCCCATGGAAGATGTCTTCCAAAGACTTTCATTGGGAGAATATTGCTTGCTGGCTTTAGACATGTTCCAAACTCCACAAGAGTATGGACGCCTTCATCACAGCCCCAGCTACGACCATCGGATAGGGATGATCATACCTTATGGTCCCTCTCACCTTCGCACTAACCTCGTCTATGGGGGGCTTAATCAAGCTCCTCTTGACGGTAATCCTCTTTCTTCACCTCAACCTTTCACATCAGATTTCTCATTTCTTGGCAACCCCGCCTTTGCACACACTTACCTTTACAGGTGTGCATGGAAGGGTTTTGGTTTTGGACGCTATGAGCAGGGCTCCCATCAGCCTATCCAACTGCTCAATGATGACGACGCCAAGAAATGGTATGGTCTGGGATATCACGACCCCACTCAAGACCCTGTAGACCTTTATCCTGAACCAATCCTTGACCAATCTCCTCCACACTCGCCTATTTCACCACCTTCACCTACGGAGTCAGTGGTTTCCATTCCTCCTAGTTTTTTTTTTCATAAACACCATCCGCCTAGACCCCTTGACTTATCAGCTCAATGGGGTGTCCAAATCTCTCCCTCTCATTCTTCCCAGCATGATCGAAGATGAGTCGGCAACCATCCACACTGTTCACTGCGTTGACGATGACGCCATTCTTTCCTACATGGGCGCTGATGATTCTTTCATCCAGCACTCCCTCCCTTCTGAGACCCAGGTTATGTTAAATGAATCAACCATTGACATCAACCTTCCCTCTTTTGCTGTTCCTCATGTCTTAAAGATTGGCCAATCTTTAGACGCTCAGGAGCAGCTTGACTATACCCAGTTCCTTTCCAACCATAGCAAGGCCTTTGCCTGGACTTACAGTGATATGCCTGGCATCGACCCCACCATCGTTACCCATAACATTGTCACCAAACCAGAGGCTAAGCCTGTCAGGCAAAAGCTTCGAAAGATGCATTCTCGCGTTGCCCTCCTTGTTAAAGAGGAGCTTCAGCGCCTCCTTTCTGTCTCCTTCATCCAGCCCATCGACTATCCACAGTGGGTCTCTAACATCGTCCCAGTCACCAAGGCAATTGGGGGGATTCGGATCTGCATAGACTATCACGACCTCAACCTAGCCTGTCCCAAAGACGACTTTCCTCTTCCTAACATCGACCAGCTTGTTGATCTTATGGCCAGCCATGAGATGCTATCTCTTATGGACGGGTTTTCAGGATACAATCAAATCCTGATCGCTCTGGAAGATCAGCACAAGACTACTTTCATCACCCCATGGGGGACTTTCTGCTATCGAGTCATGCCTTTCGGCTTGAAAAATGTAGGCGCCACTTATCAGCGTGCCATGACCTATATTTTCCACGATCTCCTCCACAAAATCATGGAGGACTATGTGGATGACCTTCTCGGCAAATCCAAATTTTGCCGTGACCATCTGACCATTCTCAACATCATCTTTTCTCGTCTTCTTCAATACCATGTCCATCTTAACCCCAAGAAATGTGTTTTTGGGGTCCTCTCTGGCAAGCTTCTCGGCTTCATTGTTTCCTTCTGTGGCATCGAGATAGATCCCACCAAGATTTGCGCTATTCTCGAAATGCCTCCCCCGACCAATCTCAAGCAGCTTCGCAATTTGCAAGGCAAGCTCCAGTCCATTCGTCACTTCATCTCGCAGCTTTCAGACCGCTGCCAACCTTTTCATCATCTCCTTAAGAAGGACGTCATTTTTACATGGGATAAGGACTATCAAGAGGCTTTTGAAGCCTTAAAACGCTATCTGGTCTCTCCACCAGTTCTCATTCCACCTAAAGATGACCAACCCTTCTACCTTTATATCTCAGCCACTCACCATTCGTTAGGTGCCATGATCGCGCACCGAGACGAGCATCACCGTGAGCAAGCCATCTATTACATCAGCCGAACACTGGTTGACTATGAAACTTGGTATACCCATATCGAGAAACTCTGTTTGGCGTTAGTCTTTGCTGCTACTAAGCTTCGCCACTATCTTCTTAGTCACAAAACCTTTGTCATCACCCACACCGACCCTCTCAAGTATATGCACTCCAAGCCATATCAGAATCAACGTATGGCTCGGTGGCTCATGCTGCTTGCTGAGTTCAATCTCGAATTCATCCAATAGAAATCTATCAAGGGGCAAACCATTGCTGATCAACTAGCAGATGCCCCTCTTCCTGACAATCAACCTTCGCAGTGTGAATTCCCTGATGAGTCTATTGCTGCGCTTTCCTCTGGTGACACCACCTATCAGATGACTATGTTCTTTGATGGTTCCAAATGTCAACTAGGTGGGGGTGCTGGGGTTGTTCTCATTCCATTCGAAGGAGAGCCCATGCCTCTGTCTTTTAAACTCGACTTTGATTGTACCAATAATATAGCCAAATATGAGGCCTTAATTTTGGGACTTCAGACCGCCCTCTCTCTCAGCATCAAGTCCATCAATATCTTCGGCGACTCGCAGCTCGTCGTCAATCAGGTCAACGGTTCATACCTCTATAAAAATGAAATTTTGCAATGGTACAAAAATCGTGCTGACATTCTCCTTGCATCTTTCGATCATTTCCTCCTGCAGACTGTTCTTCACTCTATGAATAAGTTTGCTGACACTATGGCTTCTCTCGCTTCCCATATCCCATCTTCCTCATCTGCATCCAGACTTTTTGTCACGATGCATCGTGTGCCGTTACCTTCATATATCTCTCCTCACATTCATCATGTCAACACTATAGACCCAAGCCCACAAGATGCTTGGTATAAGCAACTTGTGGACTTCTTATCTCTCTCTATCATTCCTCCCAACCTCTCTAGTAATGCACGGTGAGCTTTTATCAAGCGTACTGCTTGCTATACCATGCTAGGGGTTCTTCTCTATAAGCGAGGCTTTGACGGCCTCCTTCTTCGCTGTCTCACCTCCACTGAAGCATCTCAAGCCATTCAACAAGTCCATGATAGGATTTGTGGTGGACATTTCAGTGGGAATTTGGTTGCCAAGCGCATCCTTCGTCTGGGCTATTATTGGCCTACCCTTCATCAAGACTGTAGCAATTATGTTCGGCGTTGCATCAAGTGTCAGCAGCACTCTAACTTGCTTCATCTCCCCAGTCACGCCTTACAAATTGCTCAAGATTTCTGGCCTTTTTCTCAATGGGGTTTAGATCTCATCGGTGAGATTAATGCTCATTCGTCTCTTCGTCATCAATCCATCATCATAGCCACTGAATATTTCACCAAGTGGGTGGAAGCCATTCCTCTCGTTTCCACAAAAGCCGACAAGATCATCGACTTCATCAACACCCACATCATCTATTGTTTCGGTGTCCCTCATAAAATCATCACTGATAATGGCAAGTCCTTTAAAAACAAAACTGTCTAAAAGCTATGCGACTCCTTCGGCATCAAACTCAGTTTCTCTTCACCTTACTACCCACAAGCAAATGGGCAGGCTGAGGCTTCCAACAAAATTCTCACCAAAATTCTCATGAAAGTGGTCAGTGACACAGGCAAGGATTGGCACATTCACATTCCCTTCGCTTTGTGGGCTTATCGCACTAGCATCTGAACCTCTACGGGTGCTACTCCTTTTTCTCTCGTGTACGAAATAGAGGCTGTCTTACCTCTCGAAGTACAGATCTCGTCTCTCCGCATTTCTCTACATGATATCCTTTCCAACGATGACTTTTGTCAAGATCGCTTAGCTCAACTTGAGTTACTTGACGAACGCCGTCTTGCTGCCCTTAATCATCTCCATGTCTATCAACGTCGCATCAAACACACCTATGACAAAAATCTGTGAGAATGAGATTTCAACATCGGAGACCTCGTCCTCAAATAAAATCAACACGTGACCAATATGGAGCGAAGTAAATGAGGCAAGTTTGCTCCTAATTGGCTCGGACCTTTTATTATCACGCACAAGTATGGATCAGGGACTTATCATCTGTCTTCTCTTGATGGACGCCCAGAACCTGAGCCTCTTAATGCGTTGCATCTGCGACCATTCTACTGCTAGTCGAGTATTCATCTACTTGACACTTAACTTGAGCTCGTCCCTTGAGCAATCCCCGTCTTCTTAGTCCTACTTCCTTTCAACCCTATTCCTCTTAACAATTCCTATAACCCTTTTATATAGTATGGATGCTTTGTCCTCATAAAAGGGAGTCCTTGACCTTCTATAATCTTGTCCATGACTCACATTTCTGTCAAAACAAATCAAGATGTCACAATATCCATGGTCACTATATCTATATCAAAATCAAAAAGCAGACTGCTCCCTCGAAGGACAGCTGTACTATCATTGCTGTAATTAATAGACTGCTCCCTCGAAGGACAACTATTCAAAAGCCTTTTATTAAACAAAAATCTAGACCACTCCCTCGAAGGATGGCTATGACTAAATCTGGCAATAAACAGCATTATTTTAGAAGCTTCCCACATTGATCAGCTTCACAATCTGACCACCAAACAAACGACATCTCTATGCAGGCTTCCCGCATTGATCAGTCTGCGCCAAAAAAAAAAAAAAAAAAAAAAAAAAAAAAAAAAAAAAAAGGTCATGGACTTGACTTATAGTTGTCTCAGGGTCTCCTATAAAAAGGGGCATCGTTATCTTTGCTCTTAAAACGGGTTACCCTTCTTCCTCCTCCTATCACCCGCTCAAGGGACTTCAAGCTCACTTTAATGTCTAAGTGATTCGATTACCGCTCTAACATAACCACGGTCAACGACGTCACGCATGAATGGGGCTCTTGGTTCTCATAACCCCTATCTATGCTATCTTTTTGGTCCTTGTCAATGAAAGAGCAATATGCTCTTCACTTCTTCTACATTTTGGTCACATTCACCTTCATCACTTGTCAATCGACTCAACTCAACTCTCTTTTCAAACCATCAACTTGACCTAGCCTATTCACCCTAGTTTCTATGGACACCAATACATATGGAAACTATCGACCCGCCACAATTTATGTTCAGCATAAACCAACACTTGCTGAAGCATAAATAAACCTCAATTCATTTTTAGCATACATCCATCACGAATATGGAATATTGCTAGGGATGAAAAACCTGTCAACCAATGTTGCAGAATACACCATTTGGAAAAGGCTGCAACATCTTTTTTCCTCATCATTTCATCCAATCATCGACCAATCTATCAACCATTTTAACCACCTGTCTACCACTCGGACCCTTTGTCTAAACTACATTGGTCTGAGGCCCTATCACCAGGGCTATGTAGGCAGCACTTAGTTGACATGGGGTCTTCTGAGGTTAGCTCGACCATTCTCGTTTGTTCGTCTCTCTGATGGACAAACCTTCTTTCCTTCTTTTAACCATAATCTTGTCCTTGACCATGACCCATTTTTATCCCTTTGACCCTCCCTCCCTTCTAGGGAGAACTACATTGGCCTGAGGCCCTATCACCAGGGCTATGTAGGCAGCACTCAGTTGACATGGGGTCTTCTGGGGTTAGCTCGGCCACATCCTTTCGTCCATTCCTCCCCTCGACCACCACCCATTAGAGATCATGCCTATCTCCGCTGACCTCGACTACTTCCAAGACATTGTTGCCTTGGTTGTTTTTGCATGTATGCTACCTCATGACTGGTTAGCAGAATTGTGCGCAAACCTTTTTGGACCCTCACAAGTATAGGATCACAAACCGGTTGATCCGCCCTACTTGTGACTTTTTTCGTGTTTCTAGGAGCACTTCCTGAGCCCGGGATACCTAGAACACGATGACCATTTGGAGCTTCAGCTTAGATTGAGTGACCCGATCAGCAGACGACTAAATGCTGGGGCCCAGTTATTTCAATTTTGGCACTCCTCGACCCTTGACCTGCGACACTTTGACCTGACCATCTCGTGCAGTGGTATGCGTGCAATCACGACTTTTGCAGCGTTCACCCTCACCCCTTTTTCATCCACTCTTTGTCAAATCAGCACCCGATTCTCGGTTCCCTTCCCTCGACTCCTGCTTTGAGGGGGAATACCTCATCCATAATCGAGGCAACCTATCTTCTTCCCATTTTGTCTTGCAGTTCATTCGAACAACCAACAAGACGAAATCAACCTTATCCCTCACCTGGGGCAATCACTCCTATTTTTGTCTTGCAGTTCATCAAAACAACCAACAAGACAAAAAGGGGCAAATGTAGACACCGAAATCGTGTCGACTCCCCTGGTCATTCTCCATCTTATTCTTCTTCGCCTATTTAATCCTTGTCGATCACTTGTTCCACCAACCTTGACCCTGGCAGCATGTAACAATGAGCAGAGAACTAAAAGCTAGACTCTATCCTCATTGTGCATCTACCGACGACGGTCTTTACCCGGCTGATGTCGCCGATGTCGGTCACTTATCGGCCGACGTCGGCAATCCTGCCGACGTCGGTCACCATCCCATTATCTGTTAACAGTTACCATTCGGTTCCTGATCGGTTTTTCAAAACGGTTATTGAACCATCTCTCGAAACTGTCTCGGGGCCTTCATTCAATCTTCCCTCCCCGATCAGTCAATCAGTCTCCCATTTGCGACATCTACAGGCTCTCCATTCGAACTCCAGCATCCTTCAACTCCAGCATCCATCAACTCCAGCATTCATTTTTCTAGCACTGCACAAGAACTTCGACTATGGCTTCAATCACGGCGTCAGACAGGTAAGTATCTTCTGTGTTTTCACTTTCTTTCTGATTATTTATTCCCTATTTCTACCATCCCGAAGCTTCAAACCCCCAAACTCGACCAAAAACCCCATCCCGACCCTGTCAAGACCTTCTGCAACTTTTCCAGACCTCTATTCAGAACCTGCCCCAACCGACGCCGGTCACTTCCCCGACCGACGACGGCACCTCAACCGACGTCGGCACTATCCTTGACCGACGCCGGCACCACAAAGACCGACGCCGGCGACTGTGCAGAACAGTGCCGCTTATCAGGTACGCATTTTATTTTCTGTCATTTTATCTTCCATTATCTGCTTTCATCTAATATTACACTTTTTATCAATGGGTAGATATCCTTTTAGGGAGTCTTCGTACTTCCGGGATCGGGCGTTCGCCTGACAACCCACCATATCTTTGACTAACGTCTTCCCGTGTTTTAGTCTCTTTTTCGCAGGTGTCATTCCTCCACAGCCAAAGAGGAGAATCTTCCAACGTCTGATTTTGGTGCGCTCAACTTTATCAGGTACTTCTAGCCTTAACCATTTATTTCTGTTTCTTATTTCTTCTTTGAATGTAGAAAGCAATTTTGCATAGAAACAATAAATTCTTTTTTTGTCCATTTGCCTCAAAACATTTCCCCATTGTTCATCTCCCTTTTCTACTCCTTTTACCCTCTTTAATAAATTTTATATTTTTTCCATTTTCACTCCTAAAATTGTCCTCACCTTCATCAATCATACTCCCACTATGCAAAAAATTAGTAAAAGTACCTTTACCTATTTTATTTTTTCCCAAATTAAAAAAATACCTTACTAAACATGTCTTAACTCTAGTTTTCCTACCCATTCCAAAAAAACATCTCTTATTCTAGTCATGGTAGTAACCCAAATAGGATAAAAAAACATGGAGGATGAAATTATCACCCTCAAAACCCACATCAAAGATCTTGATGAAAAAATTATCGGCCTCAATCTTCAACATACCACCATGAACAACAAACAACAAATGACATATATAGTCCTCTTCAGACACTAGGTTTTCTTCTTCAAGCAATTTTTTTGGGCCAAAGCTTAATTTTCCTTGATGAAATGGTGCAGATCTAACTGGATGGATCTATTAGGTAGAACAATATTTTATTCTACATAATACTTTTAATGCCAACAAGGTCCTACTTGCATCCTTTCACTTAGAACATGAAACCCTTCAATGGTATCATTGGTATAAAAAGGCCCATGATGAGCCCATATGGACCATTTTTCACACCCTCATTTTGTAATGGTTTGGCCCTAGTGATTTTGATGACTTCACTGGAGCACTCACTAAACTTCACCAAATAGGAACTATGAGAGAATATCAAATAGAATTAGAAGGACTAGCCAATCACACAAAGGGATTGTCTGATGAATTCTTCAAGACTTTCTTTGTTAGTGGAATAAAAGATGTGATTTGCTCAGAGGTTAAAATGTTTTAGCCTAACATAATAATGGAAGCCCTAGGGTTAGATAATTTGGTAGAGGATAAGATCATAGCTTAATAGTGATTCAAATCTAATTTTTCTCCATTAAAAAATATAACTCTACAATGATCTCAAACAATACCAGCCCCCAGATCACTCTTCTCAAGCATTTGACTAAAGTAAAGATGTGAGCCCATAGAGAAAAAGGACTATTTTATAATTGTGATGACAACTTCACTTAGGGACATTGATGTGTAGATAAAAATATCTACCTAATAGATGTAAATTCTCTACCCAAAACTAAAGTTTTTGAAGATGCTTAGGATATAGAAGATAATTCAAATGAATATCCACCAATTATGGAACCTACTTCTTAAGAAAACCAACCAAATATCTCTTTCCATACCTTATCATGATTCCCACCCCATAAAACATGTGGATTAGGGTTTACTTCAAGAAGCTCCTTCTCATAATATTCATTAGTTCGAGTCTCACCCATAGCTTCATTGACCCTGAAATCACTAAATAGGTTGATTACTTTATCCATCCTTTCTCCAACTTTGAATTCATAATTGCTAATGGGATCACATTACCTTTCAAATAGAAGTGTCATAATGTGTGTATCTCTATTAGATATTATAACTTTCAAGCTGACATGTTTTCCTTGCCCTTAGGCAAATGTGATGTTGTTTTAGGAACCTAATGGTTATGCACACTTAGACCCATCTTATGGTATTTTGATGAACTTTGGATGCAATTTTTAGACAATGGGAAAAAACACACATTGAAAGGATTACAACTAGGCTCTCTCAACATCATAATAACACATCAAATGGAAAAAATTCTTAAGAAGAGTTCACATGACATCATTACCTAGATCCATTCCATTCAAATGAAATCATCAATAGTTTACACTACTCCTTATGATCTATAAACCAATCTATAGAGGTATGCAAGTGTCTTTGTTGAACCAGTGGGATTTCCACCTTCATGACTAGAGGACCACTGTATTCAGATCCTTCTTAGAAGTGTTCTTCCCACATCAACCCTTACCACTACCCATTTCATTAAAAGATAAAGATTGATATTCTCATTTGAGATTTAATAAAGCAAGGAATTATTCACCCTATTACCAACCCATATGCTTACCCAATTATCCTTATCTAGAAAAAAGATGGGTCATGGCACCTTTGCATTGACTTCCATGTACTTAATCACATCAAAATCAAGGATGAGTTCCCAATCCCTATTATTGATGAGATTTTTGTTGAGCTTCATGGCTCTCATTTTTTATCCAAGTTGGATCTCTACTCTAGATATCACTACATCTAACTTCATGAAGATGATATCCCTAAGATAACTTTTCACATGCATGATGGCCACTATGAGTTTTTAGTCATGACCTTTGGCCTCACTAATGCTCTTTCAACATTCTAGACATTGATGAATAAAATATTCTAACCCTACCTATGGTAATTCATTTTAGTCTTCTTCGATGATATCCTCATCTATAGTAAAACATGGTCTAAGCATCTCTAACATCTAGAGATCACACTAAAACTTCTCTTTGATCATCATCTCTATGAAAAATAGTCAAAATGTGCTTTTTTCTAGGATAAAGTGGAGTATCTTGTACATATTATTTCAGCCCAAGGGGTTCAAGTAGATCTTAAAAAATATCTGCCATGACAAATTGGCCTCATCCTCATACACTCAAGAGTCTTCATGGTTTTTGGGGGCTAACTGGATACTATCATAATTTTGTCAAGGATTATAGAAATATTTTATCTTTTATTATATCTATTTTTAAAAAGGATGTTTTTACATGGACATAATCTACTAAGTGTGCATTTGAAGAATTAAAACAATCTATTTGTACTACCTTTATTCTAGCTATGCCAAATTTTGCCAAGACCTTCACTATCAAGAGTGATGCTTGCATCAATAGAATTGGTGTTGTTATCCTCCAATAAGGTTGCCCCATTGTGTTCACAATCAAAGCCCTTTCTAGAAATAAAGTAGTACTCTTTACTTATGAGAAGGAAATGATGGACATTTTTCATACAGTATAAAAGTGGTGGCCATACCTACTAGGGAATCATTTTTGCATCAAAACTGATCACTAGAGTCTAAAATATTTCCTAACACAATGGTTATCTATCCCATCACAATAGAAATGGGTCAACAAACTCATGTTTTATGACTAGGAGATCACCTACAAGAAGGGTAAGGACAATATTTCGATTGATCCTCTATCTAGCACATTTTCAGACTAAGATTCCCTTTTAGCTATTTTTATGCCTAATTGGTTGGATATTGTACAAAAATGGTATGTAAATGACTCATCATTATCTCAAATCATTCAATATTTGGCCAATAACCCCTATACAATACTAAATTATTCTTGGGATGGTGCTTATCTATGATATAAGGGTCATCTGGTGTTTCCCCAAAGCATAAATATTTATTAGGTTGTATTATATAAATTCCATGCTTTTCCATCTATAGGGAACTCAAGGTTTCTCAAATATTATGAGTGAGAATGCCACAAATTCCTTTGGAAGGGAATAAAAAGGTAATTCAATAGATGGTGGCTGAATTTGATACTTGTCAACATAAAAAGGGTGAAATAAAACTCATTCCTGGGTTGCTCAAACCCTTTCCCATCCCTACTAGGATTTAGGTAGATATTTATATGGATTTCATTGAGGGGATCCTTAAATATGAAGGTAAAACAATGATCTCGGTTGTAGTTGATTTCCTCTCTAAATATAGTCATTTTTGTGTCCTCTCCCACCCCTATACTGCCTCCATAATCACATAAATTTTCTTGGACCATATTTTCCATCTTCATGGTATTCCTTCTTCCATTGTCTTAAATCATGATTCAACCTTCACTATCCATTTTTGGATATAACTATTTTGACACACCAGTACCCAACTGAAGATGAGTTCTATATATCACCCATAAATGGATGGTTAGATTGAAATTGTCAATAAATGCTTAAAAACTCTCCATTACTTCACCTCAGAACAACAACACTAGTGGAAAAAGTGGCTTCATTTCATTTAATGGTTGTACAATAATTCCTAACACACTTCAACTAAAATGGATCCATATGAAGTAGTCTATGGTCAAGAACCACCATTGCTCCTTTTGTAAACCCCTAGTAATTCACTAGTTCAAGTGGTCAACATGCTTCTCCAAACCTAGGATCATATCCTCAACACCCTGAGAGATAATCTTCATATGTCACAAAATAGAATGAAATAATAGGCTAATCAACACTATTCTAAGTGCACCTTTTAAGTAGGTGATTTGTTTGTTATTCACTTGTAACCATATAACTAATCATCCCTAAAACTAAAAATGCATCATAAGATAGATCCTAAGTTCTATGGGACATGTAAGGTTCTCCAAAAGACTGGGTTAGTTTCTTATAAGTTAGACCTCCCACCTTCTTCTTGAGTTTATCCAATATTTCATGTCTCTAGTCTGAAGAAAGTTTTTAGCATAAATAGCAGAGTGCAAACTATTTTACTAGAACTTGATAATGAAGGATCCATCTTTCTTGAGGTAGAGGTAATCTTGGATAGGTGTACACACCAACTTCACTCCCACTCCATCACAAATTTATTAATTCATTGGCATAGAATGTAACTAGAGGATACAATATGGGAACCACTATTATAGATTTAGCACCAATTCCCACATTTGAAGCTTTGAGGAAAAATATTTTTCAAAGAGGGAGAGGATGTTAGGAACCTGTGTCACCTATTCTCTTTAATTTATTAGTATATAAGTTTATATGGATTTATATGTTTTGTATGTCATCCCATGGTTTTTTTATCTTGAATTCATGGGAAGTAGTATTTACTTAGATTAGACTTAGTATATAAGTAAGTTTTGAGTCCAATAAAGACATCCATGAATTTATTTTGCTAATATTTCTCAAATGATTTTGTGCCCCTGAAGTGGCCTTTGATCAATATAATCATTTTGGTTCTTTTGTTAATTATAAAGATATGTTATTTCATGCATTGTCATTAATTTGTTATAAGAGGATCCTTTCACCGTCATCCCTTTGATCAATCATATTATCTTGGTAGGTGTACCATCTAAATGAATCACTCCTTTTTTATTCATTTCATACTTTAGGCCCAATTTGTCATCTACAACCTTTTACATCACTGATGTAGAGGCTTCACTATCAACTATGTAGTTATAAACTAGTTTATCACCCACCATGAGAGTGAGGTAGAAAGGTGGAGGCTTCTCATCTTTGGTAGATGATTATATAATTTTTTAATGGCATTGGTAATAGAAATATGACCATGAACATTTCTTGATGATGGAATATTGGCATGGATAGTAGATAACTATTTTTGTAAAATCTCCTTTTGGCTAGGCATATGAAGGACATCCTAAAGGGAAATGGATGCCTTAGCATTATTTAATGAACCCACTATTTTTAGGATAGGAGTAATTATTTTCTCATGAGTCCTTGGAGGCAAGGAAGTGTTTTTAACTTGTGAAATCAAATCACTTGGATTAGACCTTCCCAAATTTTGATTTCAAGAAGGTACAAGAGTGTTAGGGACTGCCATGCTTACAGTCATGCTTTACTGCCTTATAGGAGGATTAGATATCTTGTATAGACTATAGACACCTAAATCTAGCCAGTGATAACCTCCAATCAAGCTTTTGACCAATTTCCATCAAAATGCACAATTTGGCCTAAAAACACTAAAGCATGCTAAATGATGTGAAACTAACATATTCAAGTGTTGATTTTGGCCAAAGTATTCCTAAATATGGAAATTAATTTTATGGGATAGCTAACTTTGATCAAATCATTCTAAGTCAAAATGCCAATTTTGCACTTGGGTGATTTCGATTGCTCTTTCCTATAAAATTTATTGTATGAGACATGTGCCTTTGTTATTTTATGTTAACAACATCCTAAATGGGATAATGGATCCAATTCATCTGACATTGACTTATAATTCTAATACAATAAAATTTTGGACCAATAATAAGGCATTTTGATCAATTTGAGTAATTTATGCACAAAGTGCTTAATCATGCTTAAGAGATAATTAAACCAAATTATAACCTAATTAAGAATTCCATGGAAATTTTTTAAATACTTATTTTTAGAAATGAATATTGAATATATGCATCATTAGGTGACCTCATTTCTTGGGAAGACATCCCTAGGCCATAAATGCCACATATATCAAGATTCATGTCTCCCATTCCTCATCAAAGCCCTTCCATGCCTATTTAATGCCCCTTTATCCCAAATATTAATGGGGATATTTTTAGAATGAATTTAATAATTAGATTTATCCTTAGCCACACATCTCAATATTGAGATAGATGGTTCAAGTTGATTCTATCAATTTTCTAAAATCTATAAATAGAGAGGCCATGAACATCATTCTTAAGCTATTTTGGTGCAAAGTTATTATCCTAAAATATTTTCAATAAATCTTGGATAATTCAAATTTATAATACTTAATTAGTTCTGAAGCCTCATGTAAATTAGTGTTATTATGCCCAAATATTGAGCCAAGCCAAGCCAAGCCAAAGACACAAGGTGCCAAGGAGAAGAGGAGATAGCCAAGCCTCCTTTGATGAAGACTTCATGAGCACAAGTTGAGCAAGCCACTACAATAAAGAATTTTGATCATCCAAGGAAGGTGAAGGATTCTTTTTTTTTCCTTACTTTTTAATTGTGATTTTCATTTGTTTTTTTATTAAGCTCGCCCTAGTAACTAGGCATGAAGGTGTTAGTTTAGTGTGCTTTTGATTTGATTTATCCACTAACATAATACTAATCTCCCCTTCATTTTCAAATTCCTAGTTCACTTAGACACCGTTAGCATTTCCTAGAGCCTTTCTATTATCTCTTATATTATCTACAACATAATTTCCTTGGCTATGTACATAATTTTCTTCAACTAAGAAGTTAGTAAATATTTATCTTTGAGGCTGCCAACCTTCACTTGTTTGTATTGGGACTTCATCTTTAGCTAATAGTATAAGAGTTACTCCTTGAAAAACAATAGATTTTTATCCACCTTAATTTGTATCCATGAATTAACCTCATTTCCATTATTATCCTTGGATTAGATTACTATGCATCAGTACCGTATATCTTGTGTTGGAGGTAGAAGTAGGAATGTATACATTGGAAAGCTTGTTGACTTTAGGTTGCCCTTGACCTCTACCTCTCCCATATTGTTGTCCATATTCCTATTGATAAGGATAGTGATTTTAACTCACACCATTTTTCATTATTTCTTTCCTAAGTTAAGATTATAACCATTGGATATGTGCATCTTTATCCATGCAATTATCTACCTTCTTAGGAGCAATCCTAGGATTAGCATTTGCAGTAAGAATTTGGGCAATGTTTGGATTATTAATAAGAAAATTAGGTAGCAGAGGCATAAAAAATTTTAGATGAAATATCTTATCTTTAATTAGGTCATTCTCAAATCTAATGGCAAGGTCATATGCTTCAAGAAGAGCAAAGCCACCCATGGATTGTAGCATGATGGTAATATCAGTACTAATGGATCTCAAGTATATAGGAAACACAAAACTATTAGGTGGTCTCATGGGAGGAGGCAACCTATGCCAATTATTTTGTAGCCTCTCATTTAATTCATAAATTATTTCCTTGTGGTCTCTTTGGATCACATTGAGCTGATGTATGAGTGAATTGTGGTCACAATTGTCTTCAAATCTTGAATTTAGTAACACTCCACAGTCATTCCATGTTGTGATACAACCACTAGGCAAAGTCCTATACCAATAAAAAAATTTCCCTCTATGGTACATGTAAAGGAGTCTAATGGTACTGTTGATCTTAGTGACATTATAAAAACTACAAAAACTAGATATATCCCTGATGTGTTCACTAGGAGTAACATGACCTTCACTATTGAATGTAAGAACACTCTTTGTAGAATTAGGTGGAATGTCATCATAAGCCTCAAGATGGATTAGATTTTCAATATTAAAGGTTGGGAAGGCATGTTACATAGCCATGTTTTCTTTATTATCTTCCTCACTCTCTTGGTCTTATTGGATATCAAAGTTCTCTTACTCTTCAAAGGGTAGAATAGGTTGAGGGTGTTTAACTTCAAGGAGAAGTTCAAGTTGCATGGGTGGATTGATAGGATTGAAAATTACACTATAATATGAGCATAAATATATGACAAAATAATGGTCTAAAACTATATTTTACCTTGAATAGAGTCACCAAATTTTGAATAGCATGCCAATATGCATATGATGTTTTCAAGACCAACATTCACCTTGTCAAGTTATCTTTAGGATAATGGGTCCCACTAAGCATGCCAAAACTATTGTCACCATATATTGTACCCTATAGGAGGTTTTTCATGCCTAATATAATATTTGGGAAACATTGGAATACCTATATACCTATGGGTTACCTATAGTAAAGGTAGAGTTCTAGGTTTAAGAGCTAACTCCCTGAATTTACCTTTAGGTGCTTATCACCTATACTAACTAATTATTTGTGTGAAAAGGGGAAAAATATGAATGAAATAAATATATTATAAGGATGTGATACACCATAAATATATCCACAAGATAATTATACTTATTTCACTAATAAATAAGACCTACAAACTAGCTTCAAAGTCCTAAGATGTTCTAACATTAGTGTTTCAATATAGAGGTGATATGCATGAGACAAATCAAGGTAAGTGGACCAGAGATAATATTGAAAAATATAAGGACATTTTCAGACTTTAAGGGATCCAAACACACTATTCACACTCTATATGACCTATTAGAATGAGAAATTATTACACTAGACCTCTCCGTTCATCACTTGGCACACTTAGACAAGAGGTTTGTGAACTCAAAACCAGATTTATTATATTATTCAAAGTAAAATTACAATATCAAAATAGTAGGGATTCACCATACATGGTGTGTAATTATCAAACAAGAGCCAAAATGGCTTGTACTTATAGAATATGAGGAAGGAGAGAAAATAATGAAGTTAAAGAGTCAAAAAAACACTTGTCAAGCTTAGAGGAGTTATGTTTGAATTAGGATGGAGTATGGAATATACCATGCAAGGTTACTATGGAAAAATGTCTCTCCAAGACATGAAACTCTTAAGACTTGGCATAAGACTCTTCATCTACTTGTTTGAAAATTACCTTCATCATTTGGCCTTCCTTGAATGCTCCATAGTAGACTAAGAATAATTTACACCTATGCACCATGATGAGGGGGTTAAATAAAAGATACAACATACATTACATGTGTCCCTAATAATTGATATTATTCTAGGCAAGTGTTCTCATTGCCTATAGTCATAATCACCCTTTTTTCATGCATCGTTCACATTTAGCACCAAGGTGGCCATCAGTTGTTCAATATAATCTATACATGGGGTGATGTGACACTTTTCAAGAGTCCTAAATTATCTATATCCATTAGGAAGACCTTACAAGGTGTTCTAATTGAAGTTATCACCTTCTCACTTAATGATAACTCTCTATTCACTATGCTAGTTTGCATTGGCTAAAGTGAAGGTGATTTTAGAGGTACTTGTGTTATTTTTTGAAGTAAGAGATGGATATGGGGAGTTATATTAGGGCTCAATATATCTCCTAAAGTGATCCTCATCCTTTGAAACCTTTTTGTACCTACAAAAAATAAATTTAAGAAAAGACATTTTATACCTTATCTATATAAATAGGGTACCAACCAATATGTTTGAAAGGCATCATATGAAATTTAAAATAACTTTCCTACCCAAACTATCTCACTTGGATTCCTTTACTTTGTTTTCTTCATCAGGCCATTAGCAAGGGTTTTAGAGGGTTTTAAGTATTTGTACCCATTAAGGATTGTTCATAAAAGTGTGACATCCAAACCCTAAATAAATTACACTATATCTTTGTTTATTACCCTATCTAAAATATATTATCTCTTTAGGCTCCCATTCTTTGCATCTGTATTGGTGTGAGCTTCCAAACTTGCCTTCTCAAGCTCTTCCTTGCCTTATGCATACCCTATCATGTTCTTGAGCCAAGAAATGGATTATCTATGAAATTATCTACAAACCAAAGGATATAACACACCTTATATCTCCCCATGTAAGTCCTATAATGATATTTAATTCTCAATTTCTATTAAAATTGAAGCTACACCCCTTTTAAGCACTAGGCCTAGTCAAGGCCTAATAGGTCTGACTACACCTATGTAGGTTTAAGCCACCCTATTTGGTCTCTCAGTGTTTTGGGGCCTTAGTCATGATTTTTCATGTCCAGAACATCTTCATACACCTTTACTAAATGAACCAATTATCTATGCATATTACCTTATCATTCTTATGGAAAACTTGTAGGGCATGTGCATCTAAGAGTGCCTGTTATCTGAGAGAGAACAAAGAGCACTTCCCATATTACCTCAAGAAAAATAAATATATTAGAGGATTTATTAGGTGATAAATACCATTTATAAAACGTTTTAGGGTTAGAATACCACTGAAATGCCTCTTACACCTCAACTTTTTAAGACAAACTTTTGGAATGTTGATTGTGTAGGGTTTTATGTGTGGACTATAGGTTGAGGCTTGAGTTTAGTTTCCACATATATTTACTTTGTCTTGATAATTTCATGTGATGGAAATCACTTTCAATAATATCTTAATCATGTCAACACTCATTACTCTTTTCCAACTCTTTAAGATATACCTTCTATTTGATAGGTCTAGTTAGCAAGTCAACTGTGCACTATGTTTCCCCTTACAAAAGGGATTAATGTAGGTGTATATTGCATGATTATACCTTATATAAAATTATATTCTCCCCTTGAAATTATCAATGTCAATTTTAACTTCATTTTAACTCAATTCATTCTCAAAGACCTAGGATAAGGCCAAACTATCATATGTTAGTGTATTGTCACTCTATAGTTGACTGTAGTTGACCACTCTTGGAGAAAAAGAGGTATTATACATGCATTTAAACCTTTGAAACCTATGCTACACATCATAGGATCTCTATTAAGGCATTTTTAGTCACTTTAAAATTGAAAGTGTTTATTTTTTCATGTTTCCATATCTAGGTTCACACCATGGACTTGTAGGTACATATAGTCAGGTTGTAGGTGGTCTCTTTGGGAGTAATGGTATACCTATATGTGATCAAGTAGGTCAAGATATTTCACTCTAACCCATTTCAAATTTTATTTGATCCACTAGTTTCCTTTATCTTCAATAGGACCACTTACCATAGATATATGCTCCTTATTGATTTCTAAGGACTATAAGGTCATTTGGAGTTCAAGACACTATAGAGAACACTATCTTTCTACTATGATAAAATTCATGAGTTGGGGACCTCATCTACATCACTCATTGGATTCAAAAATTAACTCTCTTTAGTTAAGACATCACTCCCATGATATTAATTCATGATGGATTCACTTAGTCTTGTCTAAACCTCTTACCACACTATTGTATGGTAGCACCAAAAGTGGACAAGGTTATATTTAAGAGTTTTTAAGGTAATGGATCCCTAAAATATCCTTCTCAACTTGAACATGACTCTTCAAGCCTACCTACACATATATGGCTTCAAACATGATTATTATGACATTTTTAAACTCTTAAAACTCTATGATGATCTTCAACATTCTTAAATACCTTCATGAAACACTCTCAATCCTCTATTGGTGTCACTTGTAGATGTACTTTTCAATATATAGAGCAGTGAATAGAGATATGGACCATTTGCATATTATGTGGACATATAATCAGTTTTAATTATTCTAAATATCTTCAAATGAATCCTTTCCACCATGAAGGACTTGAAACTAATTCTAATGTTTTTATTCCAGTGTGGTTATCCTTCTTATATGGCACCTATAAGGGTACATTAGACTGCATGGTTGTATGTATAGGAGAAACTAGTCATCATAGCCAGTCATATATCACTTGGGAAAGATTAAGTTTATTTCTCATTTTAAATAACATTTTAAACACTTATTGGAACTCCTCATTAAATCTCCATATATGTTAGGCAATATTTCATACACTGGCTCAATTGATTACATGCAAGAAACTTGACTGTGTGAAACATGACTATATTCTTCATTGATATTGGCCTTTGGGAGTGAGATTTTTAAGGATTTAAATTTACATAAATTTTGAGAAACATTAATCATCAATATATCTTTACTTGACACCACTATAGGACATGACAACCTCTGTAGTTGATAATCATGCCAACAATTCCATTAGTATACTCAACCTATAACTTGAGAAGTTTGAACACATCAAATCACCTCCAAACATGTAAAAAAGGATGGAAACCATGAAATAAGGATATCCATATCTCCTAAAAATAACTACATCATGTTTTTTTTATGGATAAGCTCATACAATAAGAAAACCTATAGGGTGTGGGGATTAACATGCAAAATGAGATAATCAACTTCTAGAAGATGGTTTATAAATCATAGGAAACAAATATTTGAAAGAATAACATGAAATAGAATTTTAATTATTTTAATAACACCCAAAAATATAATTTTACCTAAAATAACTCTTGTTGTCCATGTCATGAAGAAACTTATTGACTAGTTTTGCATGTCCAATGGAGCAATGGAGCAATCAAATGGTTTTTAGCCATTATTAAGACTTAAAAAAAAGAAAATAAAATGTGTAATTTATTTTATGGAAGTTTAATATTAGTTAAAAAATATTTCCACATGTTCCACACTCCATATAAGTTGTACAACTTCCAAAACCTCCTCTTTTTCAACTATTTTATTGATTTTAGTTGGGAACCTGCACTTTTTTAGTTAGGATTGGCATACCTGACAAGAATATGACATTTAGAAATTTAAATATAATTTGGAACACTTTTATATTAATATAAACCATATAACATTTAGTAATGGATCAAATATGACCCTTAAGTGACATGAAATGACTTAGGACTAGATTTGACTATGACCAAGATTAATAACACATTAAATGACATCAAAAAGACCATGAAGCATCCTAGTGCATATTATTATACCCTTATATCAATTTTTGTGCTATATGGGGTTGACCTATTTTGATTTATGGTTGAAATAGTCAATAGAACCCAAAGAGGAAGCTAGAGGTATGACCAAAGATAAATCCAAAGATGGATTTAGATAAGAACCTATTAGTGTAGGAATTTTAACACTACGTGGTTTTAACTACATGGTCTAATTATATTTATTAGGTTAATAATATTTAATTAGGGTAAATTATTTTTAATTAATTTTCTAATTGTGATTTGAGTTAATTAATTTTTTGGGTGACTTGATTCCTCACTATATAATGTACCTTCCTATGTTTTCTTTGGCTAATGAAATGACTGTTAATGCAAATTTTTGTTTTGATGACAATTGTGAGTTTTTCTTAAGATTTCACTACTTCATACACATTAAACCTTGTAAAATAGACCTTATCTATTTTATCCTTAATTTTGGCCCACTAAAACATGGTAGAAGACTTACATTGGTGTATGAATCCCTTGATTCGATTGTGAGATCTAGAATTTTTGCTTGTTCTAGATTTTCATTGATTTTAGTTTTCTAGGGTTTGGTGTTGTTTCTCATAAATCTATACAAATATACATACATAAATAATCTAAGTAAAAAATATATAACACAATTATATTTATAAGGTGTTAAAACCCTAATAACAACTACAAACTTGACCTAGTTTTCTAATTGTCTATTTTCAACGATTTTTAGAGGGTTTCAAGGCCATTTTTTGAATTCTATAAAAATACATACTTTATGGTGACTTTAAGTAAAAATATTTTTTATGTTTTTATGGTTTTGTTAATAAACCAAGTGTTTCTATATTATATTTTAAAGAAGCCATACAAAATCCACATTTTTAGAGTTTTTTTTCCAATAAAGAAAGATTCCCACCCCTCACAGGTAAGTTTGATAGATGGAAAACATTTCATAGTGTAAAAACAACCCTTGGAAGAATTTTACACCTTGGAGAACATTTCCCCCTATATTTTAAACCATAAAACTCCACCCCTTAATTTTCACCAATTCAATTTGAACACATGTTGAAAGATATATTAGGTTCTAATGTTTATTGAAACACTTGTTGAGTTCAAATGACTACTTGAACACCTATCAAGTTATGTCACCTACTCAAACATGTTCTAGGTTTTAATTCCTAAAAAAACACATCAAGGGTTCTAACTATTTTTTGTAAACCCCTCAAATTATGCCACTTACCTAAATAGACCTCCAGTTAGACCCACCTTCTCCACATGTTGTTACACCCTAGAGATCATCAATTTTAAGATAGTAAAGAGAGACAATACTCATTTGAAAAATAGAGGTATTTTTGGATGATGTGACTCCCACATCAATCACATTAATCAAATTAAGAATGGTTACACCAAAAATAGGTCTTAGCCCTTAGTCACATGGGAGTTAAGCCTCTAGTCACTTCCAACACAAAATTGCTTAAATTTTTATCCAAAAAAATGTGCTCACCTGCACGCGTGCACGCACGCGCACACGCACATGCACACGCGCACACACACGCACACACACACACACACACACACACACACACACACACACACACACACACACACACACACACATGCACACACACACGCACACACACATGCACACACACGCACACACACATGCACACACACGCACACACACGCACACACACACGCACACACATGCACACACACGCACACACACACGCACACACACGCACACACACATGCATACATACATACATATATTATGGGAAGTTTATTCTAAAAATTCAAATAAACTTTTTCACACCCAAAAGAATTCAAATTTTGCAAAGCAGAGATTGCCCTTACCATTTAAAACTTCAAATAGGTATAAATTTCAACCTAATGCTCCTTTTGAGGTGCCATTTTTTAAAGTGATTTTTTTTCAATATCTACACATTAGTCATATTATTGTGCCTTTTAATCTTGAACATATATATATATATATATATATATATATATATATATTCAATGGGGTTGCATATTCTTAGTCTTTCAATACACATAGTTAAAATGCATTTCTTTTCTACACCATGGATCTAAGTTTTATTCCAATTCTTATACCATTCAACTATTACAAGTGGAAAGTAAAATTTTAAGTCATCTCAAGGAGAAAATTATTACACCAAATCATGATGGGTACATACAAGTAATCTAAAACTAATATAAATAAGGTAAAATGGTGCAATAAAAGTGATGAATCTTATGATCTTCTATGCATGTCTATGTCTTCAGAATTACTCTTTCATATTGAATTTTATACTACTCATAATAAAATTTGAACCATATTGTAAATTGTTTTTAGGAATTAGGACATAATGAGAGGTCATGAGTTGGAGAAAAATCTCCTTAGTTTGAGTCTAGGTGATTTTGATACAGTATAAGACCACTTTAAAATTTTCAAATCACTCATGTTATAGTTAAAACTAGGTTTCATTGACAAAAAGGATTATCAATTGATTATTTCCATCCTTTCCAAGTTGGGATATGAAAATTTTGTATTTGTTTATACCTTTCATGCCACCAAGCATGCCCTTGGATCTACATGGAACATCCCATCCTTGGGATGACTTTGTTGTTGACTTGACTTAAGAGCAAGACAAACTCTTTCATATGGGTAAATTAAAATCATCTAAATTGTATGCCTTAATTTTGAGTCATTAAAAATAAAGGGATTATGGTATAAAGGAGAATAAATAGAAAAAAAGGATAGAAAAAAATAAAGGATTAAAAATCTCATGCTAAGTCTAAATCATCAAAAGAGTCCTTTTTATAAGGGAAACCCAAGGAGAGACTCACATGTGGCTATTATAATAAATATGGATAATAAATGTATGAAGAATTAGATTGACCAACTGATTAAGATGTTCAAGAAGCACAACATCAATGTCCTTGAGTCTTATAATTAGATTTAATTGGCATATGAATCTTCTAAGGCCAAAGATAGTAAGAAGGGAAAAGATAAGGTAAAATCACTTATTGTAGTTGCATCCCAACCTTCCACATGGGTTATTTATTATTGTGATTCACACTACATGGATTCATTACATGAAATGTTTTCATCCTTGGAGACTTAATCTATGCTTTCCATCTTGTTGGGTAACATACTTCCATAGAATTTAGTGGGAGTGGATCTATTAAAGTGAATGATGGGACATTTAATGATTTTTTATGTGTTCCATTTTTGTCCACCAATATCTTATATGTTTATCTAATAAATCACATTGGTTTAGTCAACAAAGTTGAGTTCACACAAATTCAATGATTGTTAAGGAAACAAATAGTGAATCCATTAGTGCGTTTGGGAAATTAGATCACTAGTCATGATGGTAAACTTTATCACATTTTTTTCCTAATAAATCATCTACTACACTAATCACTCATTCATATGGGGTGATTAAATTACTGCATAATTGATTCATCCATCTCAACTATCACTACCTGGAGTAACTCAATTGTTAAGATACGGTTTTAGGGTTGTAACAAGTGAAGTTTTTTGACAAAGTATTCCAAGGTTACATAAACTTGGTAAGCATAAAGAGGATACATATGACAAGGTAAAATCATAGAGATCTAAACAAATATTAGAGCTTGTACATTGTGACATTACTAGTCCATTTCCAAAACCTTCATTCAATTCGATAAATTAAATGCTTACTTTCATTAATTACTTTTCAAGGTATACTTGTGTGTAATTTCTTAAGAAAAATTATAAGGTCTTTGATCATTTTTTAAGACTTCAAATAACTTGTAAAGAAACATTTAGGTAAATCCATCAATATTTTATACACTAAAAATGGTGGTATTTTAGTAATCATTTTGATCAATTATATACATTATAGGGGATTAAACTAAAATGTATAGTTTCATTAGTCCTTAGTATAATGATGTTGTATAGTGCAAGAATAGGTACTTAAAGGAAATGTCCAATTGTATCTACATTCCAAGTCTCTTTCACCTCAATATTGGGTTGAGGCCATTAACTATGTATATTGTATCTTGAACCATGTTTCTAATAAATAATTGAAGGGAGTCACTCATTTTTAATCTTGGTGAAGTCAAAAACCCACATTAAAACACTTTTGAGTGTTTGGATCTTCTACTATGACTTGTATTCTAAAGAAGAAATGAAAATCAATGCAACCTTATATTTAGTCTTACATCTTCATTAGATATCCTAAGGGTGTCAAGGGATACAATATTCTCCATCCCACAACTCATGATTTGTTTATTTAGAGGATTCTTCTATTTCAAGAGGTTACTTAAGATTACACACATGACACTCCTACCTCTTCCTTATATGCACTAAGATTTGATTATAGTTCTAATGATTTGTATATACCTAAGCCACTTATTAATGATCCATATTATTCTTCTAGCTATAATAATGAGAGTAGTGATGAGGATTTTCCTCTTAATTCTCCTAGAATATCTTTAGAGGATAAGTAATCTCCTCCTAAATCTTTGAGAACTATTACTATTTAGGTTATATAGACACTAGAAAGTGTTATCCAATAGGTTGGAGATCCATTAGACACCAGGTGAACCCATTCACAATTCTATAATGACTCACATGATTTAATTTCCCTTGATTCTAATCCATAGTCATTTTTTCTAGGCATAACTCACTTTTGAGTTGGATAATGATATGGAAAAGTAATATGTTTCCTTGTTGAGGAACAACACTTGGGATTTAGTCCATCTTCCTAAGATAATATAAATTATTCTATGAAGGTGGATCTACCAAACAAAAAAAATTAGTAGATGGGTCCATAGACAAGTTCAAAGCACATTTGGTAGCAAATTTTTTTTTATCATGTACCTAGCATTGACTATATTGATACATTTACCTAGTTTTATAAAATGAACTCAATATAACTCACTCTTGTCATTATCATGTCAAATTATTTGAATGTTCATCATATGGATGTGAAGAGTGATTGTATTCATAATGACCTCAAAGAGGAAATATAATAAAGTAACCAAAAGGATTTGTGTAATATTCATCCTTAGTTTACAAACTTTATAAATCTATCTATGGTCTCAAAAAAACTCCTTAAGCTTGGTATGCCAAGAAGGACTCCTTTTTTATTTTAGTGGAGTTCACCAAATGCTATTTTGATTTAAAATGTCTACTTTTTATAATATGATTATTCACTATTGATTTTGGTTCTCTATATGGATGACCTATTTATTAAAAGAAGTTATTCATCCACCATTATAGTAGTGAAAACTACTTTTTTTGATAAGCTATCAATGGCTAACTCATGCTTATTGCATTACTTCCTTGAGATTGAAATTTATCAGTCTAACTCTAAGATCACTATTGCACAATCTAAGCATGCTCTTTATTTTATTAAAAAATTTAACATAGATGACTATAGTCTAGATTTGACTCCTTTTATTTTTGGTATAAAGATTGACGTTAATTGTCTATCTCCTTTGGCTGATGTTATTTCATATCAAAAACTTGTTGGTAGTCTCATATACCTTATGCACACTAGACTTTATATTTCATATGTAGCGGGAATGGTATTTATATGTTTATATTAACTACATGAACTACAATATAAATTATCTAATAATATTATCTACTACATTCAGGGTACTTATAGTTTTAAAATTCATTATAGATAAGACATCAACATTGATTGATTGGTTTTATAGATTTAGATTGGTCTAGTAATATTTAGAATCATAAGTATACTTCTGACTATAGTTTCTCCCTCTATTCATGTCTAATTAGTTGGTCAAGTAAGAATTGAAATGTTATTTATTTTTTCTACTAAGGTAGAATACAGATGAGCTATTAATTTTTACATTAAGGCTATTAGCTTCAGGGGATTATCACTAAGTTTGGCATCTATTTTTGATGACCAATAATTATATTCTATAAAAACTAAAGCACAATCTAGATTTTTTAGGAATTTGATCCTCCATCAATCGACTAATCATATCTATATTAACATGAAATGCATTCAATATATCATCCATTAACAAGTCATTGATATCCACTACATCAAGACAATAGATTGAATTACTAATATATTCACCAAATCCTTCATTGAGAGTAAGTTTATTTATTTATAGGATATTTTTAGGGTTCAGGAAGATTTCTCTTATTCCTCCTCGAGGGGATCATCTATATATACTTGGGTATCTCATCAAGCCTCTATGCTGAGACCCAATTCTTATACCAACCTAAGATACACTTAAGGGGGGTGTTAGTATAGGTTTTTAATCACTATGTGGTTTTACCTACTTTGTCTAATTATCTTGCTTATGTTAATAATACGTCATTATAAGAAATGTACTTTAAGTTATTTTTTAATTATGATTTGAGTTAATTACCTTTTTAGATGACCTAATTCCTCACTATACAATGTACTTTACTATGTACTTTTTGGATAATGAATGAATGTTAATGAAAATTTTTGTTGTGAAAACAAGATTATTCCTCTTTTGAGTTTTTTTCATATTTCACCACTCCATATAGATTTAGTCTCATGCATTTGACTGTATCTAGTTGGTACTTGATTTTGGCTCACTTTGATAGAACCTAATGAAGAAGATTTCAAAGAGAAGCTAAATTTACTACCAAATTTAATTCCAAAGAGGAATCTAGGGGGTTCCAAAGAGGAATTTATGGGAGAATGTAAAATAGAATATAGAGGTGTGACCAAACAATAATATAAAGGATATTACACGGTGGAATCTAAAGGAGAATCCAAATTTGAATCTAGAGGAAAATATAAGTTAAAAACTAGATAAAAGTTTGATTGAATAAACACTTGTTCCCATGAATCAATAAAGTCACTTTGTTCATTCACTAATACATCATTAAAATCACAATCATCATTAAAATTATAATCCATAAATTTTAGATTTGTACTATTTGTCCAATAATTATCAAAAATAAAATTCATAGCATAAGTAGATAATAATTTAATATTTTAGAGGATTTACATTATTATCATGTTATATTAAACTATCCATGATATATATATTGAACATAAATAATATAAATAAAATTCTTTTATTGAACAAGTAATATAACATGTACAAATAATCTAATGACTATGAATACAATACAAGAAAAATTCAAGGGACAAAGGTGATCTAGGCAAGGGTTTGAATGATTGTGTGGGATCTAAACAATACTTTCTCATTCATTAATAGTGTCATCCCACTTTTTTATATAACTAACTATGGAGTAAAAACCATTTTTGTATCCTATTAACCTCATTTTTTAGGGTACAATGAGAGTAAGTTTCATGGGAGATACACTCTTATCAGGTGCATGACAAACCAAATAGCTAAAAGAGGCTTCTTATGGTATAAAAAATGGATACTAGTCATTTATGATATACCTTGAGGTACATGAAAACTATATTCTATGTTTAATGTTATACAATGGATATGATTTTTTGGGTAAACCCCTCATATCATGAATTCTTTAAATAGAACACCATGTATCCCTTCATGACATTCACTAAGTAGTTTTAAAATTGTCAGAACATAGTTTATAAAAATAAGCAAATTAATATAAATTATTAGGAAAAAATATAAATAAAATATTTCTGTGTAAAAATAAATAAATTTCAACCCAAGGTTGAAATAAAAAGCTTCTATGTCAGATCTATCTAAGGTGACAATATAGTCTCTTCAGTGTCATATTACTCCAAGGTTGAAGATGATTTAATTATTATTATGGATTTATATCCAAGGTAAAATGTTATTTTCTTCTAATTTTATGAATCTACATAGATTTAAATTAAATCTTAGAACAAAAATCAAGCAAACAACAAGTGATGTTCTAAAAATAGTGGTTTCATGAGAATGTTTAATCTATTTTAATTAAATTAAATCAAATGAGTATATTTAAATTATTTAAATTTAAATGATATGATATACATATGTGATAGTGAAATACAATATGCTACAAAATTATATAGAATTTTTAATTTACTAAAAATAGTAAATGGGCCTACAGATATGAAACCTCCCTAAAATAGATTAAATTCTGATTGTGCAGCCTCATTATAACTAAAAAATACTTGAAATGAAAATGTGTATTGTGTCTTGACCAAATTTTGGAATTTAAACTCTGATTAGATAAGTTAGCATAAAGAGTATAATGGTTTAGTGTGGTCTTGTTTATTTATTGTATCCACATCCTAATTTATTGTGTGAATTATTTGTCAATTTGTGTCTATACAAATTCTTGTGATGTTTGTAATCATTAGTTTTATATGTATAATTAATACACATAAGAGTAAAAAACACAAACCATTTTTATTTTACAATAAACACAATATAGATCCAATTCTAAAATATGAGAAAAAATTTAGGGGAATAGTTGAGTTATCCTAAAACAATGTTATGTATTTGTGAATATTGCTTACATATCCCAAATGGGCCTCAGGTTGATGTATTTAATCATCCTAGGTGTGTATCTATAATCAAGAATGTAATTTTATATGCTCTTTCACCTATGAATACTATTTAAGTAGTTTTTCATTCTTTCCTTTATAAATTTAGACTAATAAAACTCAGATAGAAAAGTAGAGTTTAAAGAGTACCTATGATTTGGAAGGTTGTACACCATTGATCCAATTAATTTGGGATCTCCTTTTTGGATAGGAAGGACTACCTACTCAAATGAGAAAACATGAAAAGTATTTGATTAATAGGATAGGTTAGTGGGCTACCTAGTTCTATACCATTCCCAAGAAGTAATGAACTTTCTAATAGGGATGTCAACCTACTTTATGAAGCAATTAAGATAATAAAAATAGTAAAATAAATTACAAGATGCATACAATAATATAGATATGAAATCTATGTCTTTTTAATTAATCTACATCTATTTCATTAACGGTAGTGAGGATCTTATGCTAATAGGATTCAATAAAATCTTCATCTTCTTATATATTTTCTAACTAGTCAAAAATAACTTCTATAGCAAGGGAAACAATAATAACATAGAGCCTTAACTCAAAAGCAATATCACTCTGATCAATAGGGAAAGGTTGAGGGATAATTGGTAAATTATGAATGGTAATAACTTCATGTGAGACTCCAAGAAGTGTCATATATAGATAAAATTCATGGTTCAAGGAATAAATATTCAGGATTAATTTAGATATGCTAAAAAATAGGTCCTAAATTCAAAACAAAGAGGATTTAGATAGGGATCAATGTTGATCCCATAGTATCGATGTTGATTCTATGAATGTATGAATCAACATCAATTTTTATAGTAAAGATAATAATTTAAAAATAAGAGGCTAAAGGTTTGTTTAATGAGATCTATATAGTCTAGGAATGATAAAGATTCTTAATATAAACATAAAATAGAACTAAAAAATATGAATCTATTGTAAAAAATGAAATATACTTACCTTAATAGTGCTCCAAGTTTTTGATAATTATGAGGTTGATAGGTTGATATCTAGTTTTTTAATGAATGCTAAAGGGATAACATGGCAATGTGTCTTTCCAATAGGGGAGAACATTCATATACTACTCATCTTAAAGGAATTCCTTTAACATTTAGGAGCAAAATCATGGTCCTTTTCCCAAAGAAATTATAGGAATAAATAGACATCAATTTTACTAAATCAACATCGATTGTGGTAATCGTTATTGATTCATTCTAATTTTAAAATAAAATTGTTATAATTATTTCAAATGTGGGTTAAATTAGGATATAATATATTATATAGGTTTTGGGCTATGAGGGAGTTTGTC